>JBBMJY010000008.1:17198408-17263539 GCA_037833715.1 Toxotes lorentzi | reverse complement strand
GAAAACGGTTGGGGCAGGCTCTGGGGGTTTTGGCATCCCCTCCTCCGACATCCACAGGTTGGTCACCGAAGATTCAGGGGAAAAATTCCCCCCCCCCCCCCGGTCTTTTTTTTTTTTTTTTCTTCACTCCTTACCGTGGGCTGAATTCGGGCTCGGGCGGTGTCAGAACAAGGTGCGGATGCTGATGCTCCGTCGGACGGCTCATCCTCTCATCCGTCCCCAGCCCGCCTAGTCTCTGTCAGCCCCACTCCGCTCCGTTCGGCAGCTCCGTCCTCCGCTGCTCCGAGGGAATCGTTACAATAACGACGTCATCACGTTGCCGGCTGAGGTTTTTACGTCATTGGCAGTGAAAGGGTTACATCTCGTCCGGTGTGCAGCCAAGATAAAGCTGTATATCTTGCAGCACCAAACACAAAAGAAGTGGTATAGGCACTATCCTACACACAGGGCCGGATTTACCTCACAGGGGTCCCCGGGCAAAAGGTTGTCCCCCACCCCTCTCCCAGGGGGCTAAGGTCAGGGTTAGAATGAAGATCATTCATCGTTAATTCAACTTCAAATGTCTAGTTTTTAGTTTCAGACCACTTTAAAACTTAAAAACAGGAGTTGTTCTAACTTGACATACTATAACTGTGATTATGATTCTGTGCAACTGATGATTGCCATCTTCTGGACAGTTACTGATATGGCTTACTTGCACGAACGGCTCAAATACAAGCAAAATGGCAAGAAAGTAAACATCTCAATATTAAAGTTTGGGTTATTGATTTACAGTGATGGCCTCAAATTTAGTAAATGTGCAAAGGAAGTAAAAAAAAATTCCATTATAGGTTTATCAAGGAGCTTAAAAACAATAATGTGGAATTAAGTGAAACAAAACTGAAAGTCAACATGAATTGCGCCGACCAGGTAAGGTCGGTGGTAAGTTATAGTATGTCAGAGTCAGTCTTAAATTATTAATAGATATTACATGAGCTCTGGTTTAAACGTAAAAACTCATTTGAACTTTTGAATAATGTCTTTTTTTTTTTTTTTGTCCTTTTCAACAGGATGTGACTTTCCCCAAACATCTATGAAGTCTATGTAAACCCTACAGTAGAAATACTAGTGAAACAACTGCATCACCGATTTAATCTATTTTAAGCAAATTAATTCATAATACTGAAATCAGGGGTATGGTCCATTAGGAAGAAAGTGCATGTTTATCAGCTAAAGTCTATCATATCCATTGGGAAAGTTTATGATTAACAAAAGGAATGTGAGACAAGTTTGCACATGAGGACAAGTTTTGCCCAGATACGACCTGTTGACTAAACCCTCCCCAACTCGTCCAGTCTGTCATTTCCCACGTAGTATCCCTGTCGCACTGCAGGACAGACATAAACAGGTGTGAGGCTGACATTTTCATAGAACCGTGGGTCAAGAGAAAAGAAAAGCTGATTTTTAGATGCAACATGTAGAAATTTTGAAAATGAAACTACCACATTAGCCCATAAGTATTTGTTATTAGCAGGAAAAGGGGTGATAAAGGTAGAAGTGGCGGTGCTGAAGCTTAATATTTATCCATTTTATTTTCAACTGGTAAAGCTAAATATGGGATTTGTGTGATGTCTTATAAACTGTGAACAACCAAAGACCACAGTGTACCCACTTTCTGCCTACGACAGGCAGACAGGCAGACTCTTGACACTGGATATAGGCTGCCAGAAGAAACTTATATTTAGACCAAGACGTTTACTTCATGCTGCTGCAAATTTTTTTTTTACAGTTCAAATTAGTCACAGGCTAACACTAATTAATCCAGATTAACCAGTTTTATTGTACATACCAAATACAAGGGTTCAACCAGTGTTAACAGATGACAAATTAACCTCCCTTCGTGTTGCGAATGCTTCAGATGAAACACTGGAAGACAAGTTTTCTATTTCAAGATTACGCTGAGCACGAAAACTCAACTCAAGCATGCTCGCTTAGAATGTGATCAACAGAGCAGCACTGAGTTGTGGTCAGAGGCTGAAGCAAATTCATCAAGATATTACAACAATGGATTCGGTGACAGAAGATTTTGCGCGGTCAGATGTCGACGCTGAGATGACTGTGCTGACACCTGAAGATGTTACCGAGCAAAACCTTGATGCTGCCGATGAAGTGGAGAACCTTCGAAACAGGTGCAGATCAGGGACTGTAGTTCTTAACATTGTGCTCTGGATATATTACTGCAGCTCACCGTCAATGTTTTAAGTGTAATGAGTTTCATTTTCCAGTTTCCAGTTTAGTTTACATTTACAACAAATCTCAAGCAGCTCAGAGGCGACTGTTTATTTCACAGCCACGATTTAGGGTCTGTGATGAGAGTTCATGAGAGATCCAGACCTGTGGGACGACTCTTTGAATCGAGAGTCCTAATCCCCTGTTCTGAATGAGTTGCATGCATGGGAACAATATCTGCCAGTGACTGATGTAGTTTTATCTCACAGTCACATTGTTTGTGTGTTACTGTAAATTTAGTTTACGTGAGGCTGTCCACGACGACAATGTCCGGCCTAAGATGCAGTGCCTGATGATGGACTCCTCCTTCTCCATGGTAACTATGCAAGGCGAGGACAGCGGGATCGCATGGGAGACAACCCCTAGTCGCTGCACCACACCATGGGCATCTGAAGCTGCAAGCCCAGTGGTGGATCTCAGCTCTCCGGTTGCAGTAAGGCCTACAAAACCTGGGTCTGGTCCAGCAGGAAAGATAATCTTTGTCATGGATGAGGAGCTGATTTCAAGACGCAAGAAACCTAAAGAGAAGGCAAGCAGTCAGAAGAGACCACGAGAAGTCCTTGTAGAAAGCTCTGAGAACATCTCAGGAAGGCCAGAACTAGTGGGAGTCTCAGAACCAAATGTGAAAACTGAAGGAGAAGGAGCCGAAGAGGAACCAACTGAGCTTCTGGAAGACAAAGAGCAATGGCTATTCAGCTTAGTGTCTGAAGGCTCTGAAATCCTCAACATTGTTGTTCCTCCTAAACTAGCTACTGTGGATGAGGAGGAGAGCAAAGAAATGGTGGATAACTTATCTTATCTGGAGGAGAGCCCTGTTCCTAAAGCAAATGAGGAGACCATTGATAATGAGATGCTGACCTTAACAAATGCTCCAACCGTTTCCGCTGCAGCAAGAGGTGAAGAGATAAAGGCATCACATGCCATAGGTCCACATGTCATGGATCCGCCAGGGGCTCCAGTGGCCAGACCTCCAGTCAGAGGAGCTTCTGGAAGTGTGGACTACTTTGAGGCTTTCACCCTGATTGATGCCCAGGCTCCAGGAAGTCCAGCTGTGATCGCACAGGAACAAGTGAAAACAGAGGTAGAGGATACCGCCAAGAGCCAGGATACTGAGAAACCTGCGCAATCTAAAGACACTACCACTAGAACAACGGTGGATAATGACAGGTCAGACACAGTCAGTCTAGAGGAAATCACCAGTGAGCTTCTAGATGAGGTCTTCTACGGTGGTACAGACAACTACCTCATGGAAAGTCTAGATAGAGGGGTCAGAGCTGAAGGTGCGCCCACAAGGCTCCCTTCAAAGCCAAGTGGATCAACTTTGTTTGGGAGCCAAGAGGACATCCTGACTCCGATCTTTCTACCTGAAGGACCTCCCAAAATTATCGACCCCATTTTGTTGGAGGAGCCCAAAGCCATGGCCTTCCTTTACACCGACCTGTATGAGGAAGCAGTCGGCAGTCGACAAAAAGAAGAGGATACAGAAAGTATGACCTCTGAGAAGTCCTTCCACAGCAGACATTCAGACCGGGAGGCCAGGGGATATTTAGAGAAATATGTCCTGATAGATGAGACTCCTGCAGTGGAGGTGGAACCAACTCATGAAGAAAAAGGCCCAGAAGATGGTCCTCGGACACTGACTCAGGATTTGTATGATTTTGATTTTCTGTCCAAGCCTGAAAAAGGTGAGGTGCCAAACTCAGAGGAAGAAATTACTGACTTCTTCAGGTCCAGCGCCAATTCTTCTCCATGTGATGTGGAGCCTTTCCCTCAATCACGAGAAGAGGACGACACACAATCAGTGACAAAGAGTAAAGCTAAGACAAACAAAAGTGTCTCAATAGCAGCAGAAAAAGTCACTGAAACCCCAGCAGATCCACTGAGCATCTCAAGCTTTGAGTTTCCTTTGGAGGAATTAGACTGGGAAACTACAGATGATCATCCAACAGCTGTGGATGAGAAACACGCCAGCGCGCATTCAGATCAGATATTGTGGAAACAAGAATCGGAAATGCAAAAGCCAGTTGCCCCTCCCAGGAAAAAGGCAGCATCTGCTCCTAAGGCATGTCTGGACCTAACACCTCTGACTCCAGTTGAGGTTATTGTACAGGAAACAGAAGAGGCTGGTGGAAAGGAGCAGAGGGAGGAGGAGAAAGAGACAGCATCACCAGTGGAGACTGCTGATGAAGGAGATGGAGACGGAGAGGAGACAATGCAGTCCTCCTCCAAAGTTTCTACATCTGAGAATGCATTGGCTGCAAAGGAAACTGAGACCGCACAAACTGAAAGTGCAGCAGCTGAAGAGAAAGACACTAAAACAGTAGAAGAAGAGGAAAGTGAAACAGCTGCAAAACAAACAGAATCAGAAAAGGTAGATGTTAAATCATCAGAATTGGCTAAAACAGAGGCTAATCCTGAGGAACAAGGAGATAGTTCAGCTGCCTTACCAACTGAACCTCCTAAAGGACAGTGTATAATACTTTAGGGAAGCTACAGCATTTCCAATCATTTTAATGTGAAGTGCCTTGTTGTTGTGTCTTTATTCAAGGTTGTAAAATCACAACAGAATTACCCTGCAGTTCAACTGAGGTTAAGTCTTGAAACTTTCAATATGCAGTGTAAAATATAGATTTATATGTCTCAGACAAGTTTTGATAATTTGTACTCACACCGCATGAATTCATCTTATCCAAAACAGTCGCTATCACATTTATCAAGAGCTGAAATGATTAGTCGATTAATTGGTCAGCAGAAAAATAACCAACAACTATTCTGAGAACAGATTAATTTCATAGACAGTGCTATTAACTGATTAGATATAATTGGCGTATCAATTGATAACAAAAACAATCCTTAGCTGCAGTCCTACACTGATCAAATATCCAGAGGATGTTTTTTTTGTGGTGTAGCTGGCTGGTGATAATGCATGAATCACTGTGTGTTTGAAGGGAGAGGTTTGGGTTATGAATGTGAATAAAAAGGGGGAGAGTGCATGTGTTTGTGTGATATTAGGGTGGATCTTTAGTTATAAATAAGCCTGTCTGGCTGTTAACCTGACACCTCGTCTCAACTAGGAGCCTGTGTACTGTGCACCTGCTTGTAAACAGTAAAAAAAAAAAACCAAAACATGCATACATGCAAAGGTGTATATTCACACAAGCTCTTTTACTTCTGATGGACTTCCTATGCTTAGAAACTTTGTTCAATCCTTAATGTTTCCAAAGACTGCCATGACTGCAATTTATGCTTTATTAAAACAGACATTTTAACTGTGTGTTCCTGTGTCCACGTTATCAACACCAAAAGAGCAAGATCTTTTTTTTCTACTTCAGCATATAAATGTAAAAAACAAACAAACAAAAAAAGCAGCGTTGTAGTTTCCAACACTAAACAAACACATTTGTGTGTTTGGGGATTTTTACTAGACACATGGTCATAAAAGCAGGTTCATGTCCAGCATTATTTTCAGATACTGTTGCTTCCAGGCCTGAATCCAAAGGTCCCAGACCTGCTGACCTTGAAGAGGAGACTGAAAACACACTCACACATTTTGTTTTATGGGGTGTGTTAACCTGTTCACCTTGGGATGTGGCGACACCCAGTGTTACAAATATGGACGTCCATGTTTTCTCCACTTTTAAGAGACATCTTTAATCCTCCACATCAACAGGTGGCAGCTGTGAGTTGATGGCTTAACAACAACTCACCTAAACGAGTCTCAGTGTCATAGAAATACAGTTAATAGAGCGGATGTGCCAATTTTGTACCTAAGTACATTTACTCAAGCACTATAAGTTTATAAAATATACTGTAATAGAGAGACTAAATAAAGGGGTTTCCACATGTTTTTATGCGACGTTACAAAAAAAAACAACAAAAAAGATCACATACGTTTATCACAATAATTGCAAAAAAAAAAAAAAAAAATGACTATAAAGGTTCTTACGGTGTTTTGCATGTGATGTAAATTTTAATGTGTAAAATGTACAGGAGCAGAAGTATAATATCCAAGTAAAGTATACACGTATCTCAAAATATGTACACAAGTACAGTACTTGATTTTTTTGTTATATTCCACCGCTGATGATTTTGATGTTAGCCTTGCTAATTAGCAAGGCTAACATACCACTATTAGTTGTCACTGTACCTGCTGCTTTAGCTCTATGATATAAAGAGGGGGATGTAAAACATAAAGACGGGAAATGAAATAACTTTGTATTATAATGATTATTACTGTGCCCTGGCTCTCAGCCTGTCTAGATTGTGTATTTCTATGTCCGGAGTCTCTGGTCGGCGCTGTGTTTGAGTACTTGGATAAGTTAGCATTCTGCTAACCCCGCGATGGACAATGTCCCCAGCTTTGGCTCGTCGGTCGCCGCTGAAGAAAACGGAGCGGAAACCTGCGACGGGTCCTCGATGGAGGACGGCCTAGTCGACGCTTTTGGAGACCTGGCTGCTCTCCCGGTTGAGGTCGGCGAGAGAAGACCGACGTGTCCACGGTGCCGGTGAGCTGAATCAAAGCGAAGCTAATGCTATGTAGCTAGCAGAGTTAGAGTGACTGGTTGGACAGATTCCTCTCACCTCCACCTCCACCTCCTTCTCCTCAAATAAGTGGCATGCTTTAATGAGGGATCAGGTTTATGTCGTTAAAGAAAAGCGCATCACCAGCTGAAACAGAGTGATGGGGCTATGGGCTGGGAAGTAACTGGGATATCACAGCTTGACGTCTTCAACTTTCCTCCCATGTAGTCGCCCTCAGAAGGTGTGTCTCTGTCCTTTTCTTCCACCGCAACCCCTGGAGGTCTCCACATGTCTGTACGTAGTGCAGCATCCTGCAGAGGTGAGTTGAGAAAATGATCGTGCATGTGTAATAACAGTGGTGGAGGAAAGATTTCAGACTATTTTTAAGTAAAAGGTTCACTCCAGAACATTTGGTTAACATAATTGGATTAACCACAAATTTGTGCTTGTTGTTTGTGCTTCCAGGAGAGCAGAGTTCTTCGCACAGTGCCTCTACTTGCTGCTTGTTTGCCACAAGGAAAATGCAATGTCATAGTTGGAAGGAGATTCAATGAGGAAAAGTAAGGAGTGTTTTTTGTTTTGTCTTTTGGTCACACACTGATTGTCACTTTTTCCGCAAATATATTCGGTTTTTGTCTTCGTCTCCTCTCCACTCAGGCACCCGGAGCTGGCTGCGGTGTGTCGCGACAGCAGGACGCTGATCTTGTACCCAGGCCCCAAGTCCCAGAACCTGGAGGAGTTGGTGAAATACCAAGAAGTAGGCACCGTAAAACATAACGTCATCATCATAGACGGCACCTGGAGCCAGGCTAAAAACATGTTCCTCAAAAACAGCTTGTTCCACCTCCCTAAACAGGTGTGTATACTGTAACTGTGTCATCACAGTAAAAAGAGGATGAGGTTTGGGGTGAGGAGAATGGGGAAGTTGTTTAATAACACCTCTGTCATGTCACACAGGCCACTTTTTTTTTTTTTAGTCGGGTATACAGCAGAAGACCAGCTGGTGTATCTGTTTATAATGCAGGCAAACAAACCCACATGTTCCGAGTGGTTTTCCACCACAACATCAGGACACAGTTGCAGGACTTGGTTAACTTTCCTTGAAGTGCAGACTGTCACTCTCTAACAGTTGTGGTCGGCACAAACCTCTGGGACAAATGCCCTGGGCTTCCTGTGGCTGCTTCACAATGAAAACCACCCCGTGTTTTGCTGGTTTAAAACTTTTTAAGTGCAGCAGCAGCTGTAGGAAATTCTCTGTTTGCATTAGCAGTAACTTAACACAGCTCTAAAATGACCATCATGAATGGTATTAAAAGGCATTTGGGTTCATTGTAATTTTCATACATAAAGGTTATTAACAACAGAGTGAGAATACCACACATACACTATTGATCACCTCTGCTTTGGTTCACCAGGTGCAGCTCAACAGGACTCTGTCCAGTCAGTACGTGATCCGCACACAGCCCTCCAACATCTGTCTGTCCACACTGGAATGTGCTGCTGTCGCCCTGTCCGTCCTGGAGCAGAATGACGACATCCAAGAGGTGCCGTGGTGTCATTATTATGATTATTGTGTGAGAGTATCCATCTAACGTGCTTTTTGTCCCACTGATTGTACCGATTAGATATACAGCCAGTGGCCACTTTATTAGGTACACCTGTAAAATCAGATGGAATCCAATACTACCGTTCAGTCATACATTTTACCTTTACAAAGTTAATAACGTACAGTTTTTATTGACACTGACAAAAAGCTATCAATTTAACCATATGTTTATTATTGAGGTTGAGGTTTGCAGTGGTGTTAAACTGGGCTGCATTATATTTAGAGCTGTAGCTAATGAAGTTTACAGGCAATGTACGTTTTCAATCCAAAGAATATTTTTTTCTTTTCATGCTCATTTATTTGGATCATTTTAGAGGCCTGTGGGGGTAAAATTATTTAGCCAAGACAAGAGCAAAATCTAAGAAATCAAACCAAAAATGTTGTTGCTGAAATATACTTTTTCTACCGTTTGTCTTGTTGCAAGCCCTGAGATTTATTTTGTGATTGTTTGAAGAGCACTCTATGCATTTGACATTGCTCTCCTGTACCATTGTCAGTCCTGATATTTTTAGCCTAAATTTGTTTAAATTTTGGCAATTTGATACCATTGAAAGTTTGCAGAATTAGCCATGAATGTACAAACAACTATCAGCAGATTATTTAGATACTGAAGAAAACTGGGAGAATTCTCAGGCGTGTTCTGGGGTTATAACATGGATATAAAGTCATATTATCACGTCAGTTGTTACTGAATCTGCTGACTCACAGAAATAAATGAATTTCCTGTATTTTTCATCACTCCTCCGTTTGTGATTTGTTTGTCCAGGTTCTGCTGAGGCCCCTGAAAGCCCTGTGCTCCTTCCAGCTGCAGCACGGTGCTCAGATTCATCACAGCAAGGAGCATCTACTGAAGAACGGCATGTATGACAAACCCATGCCCAAGAACAAGCGCAAGATAAAGAGGATGGAGAAACTCGTCACTGACCACAACATCTGCCCAAGATGAAGGAGGGACTGAGCAGAGGAGAGAGGCCCTGACTCACCTCTGTATGCTCTGCACAGGACTGTATCATCAGCATGGAGCAGCGTCAGAGTACAGTCATGGAAACCACAGAACTTTTTTTTTTCTGATAATTACTGGAAGCTGGAAAATGTAATTTATGTATTTGTCATTAATTTTGAATAAATTAATGACAAATTAAAGCTGCAGTTGAAGTGTCAGTGTGATAATAAATCAGGTTTCTGACCTTCATGGTTTTAAAAACAGTTTACATAATTCCTTCTTGCATTTTATAAACACTACGGTGGCTGTGTTGTAAATGACTGTGTATGGCTGCAGCTGGATAAATCTAGAAGGGCTGATTTCACTGATGTTTTTTTTTAAAGAGCAAAATCTTTGATTTAGATAAAGTACTAAATATTTGTAACAATAACACACTAACACCCAGGCGATTTTACATGAAATCACCAAAGACACATAGCACCATAGGGGAAAAAAGTGATTGCAATTTAAAATTGTTTTATACTGTAATATAAAATCTCTGTTGTTGGCAATGTAGTTTGGCTGAGAGCACTTTTAAATATACATTAAGCAGTGTATCTGCAGTCTTAAAGGTCTTACAAAGCACTGAATTCAGTTTCCTCAAGAAAGGTCTTAGAAGGTACAAAAAAGTCTTAAACTTAGTTTGCAAAAGTCTTAAATATTTAGTCCTCCGTATTGATTTATAAAAAAAAAAACAATTACAGAATTATACTATTAGTTATTATTGTTATATACTGCTGGGAAGTGCTGGAAAACTTAATATAATAATAATTCTAAGGAGTATTGTCCTACTGGTTTCCCATCGAACTTTTATACTATATTGTATTTTCATTTTTGGTCTTTACAAAGTGTCTCATTTGCCATTTCATAAAGCGTATGCGTAAACTCAGTTTATGTGTTTAATTGCACTTTAGTCCTTTGTCACATTATTTAAATCAGTTCCAAATACTGAGAACTGAATCAGGCGATTTATATCTGCAAGAAAATGTACTAAGGTTTGAGTCATTTTTACAGTGCACAGAAAGCAAATACACATGTCATCGGATACAAACTGTGATGTTATGTAGAGCCACGCTGTTCCATTTCCAGTATAGTTCTGTCAAAATAATGTCACATCTCAAGCTGTTTTTTGTTCTGATAAAATGCTTTCAAGAAGGGAAAAATGTGTTGTTTTATTGTGTAACGTGAGTCACCTACATGTTTCTGCAGGTCTTGTATGTTTCTCTGGCAGCTCATTAAATGCATTTTAGGGGTAAAAGAAAGTTCTTAGGGCTATTTAACATGAAAGGAAACAGTCTTGCATGTAGAAGAGCATATGTTAATTAATTAAAAGTCTAATCCAGTCTTATCTAAACCTATCAGAATTTATTGGTTAATTACATTTTGTATTATTAACCTGAATCTGTGAAATAACTCCTAATGAAAGTTATCAAA
This sequence comes from Toxotes lorentzi, assembly GCA_037833715.1. Classification (NCBI taxonomy): domain Eukaryota; kingdom Metazoa; phylum Chordata; class Actinopteri; family Toxotidae; genus Toxotes; species Toxotes lorentzi. Next base: position 17,252,728 of record JBBMJY010000008.1, on the reverse strand, counting down.
TAAATGTAGTGAAGTAGGAGGTTCAGCATTTCCTTCTGAAATGTAAAACTGCATAAAATAGAAATACTGAAAGTACAAGTACCTTTACTGTAGTACGTGTGGTACTTGAATGTTTACTGGTCAGTATTTTGTAATGTGCCCACAAGTTGCCTCTCGCTGAACTATTGCGCATGCGAGTTTCGTGTCAGCCCCGGTCGCTCCGCCATCTTTGTCGGCTGCCCCATTGTTCACCGTGGAGACAACAGCGGCGGCAAATCAGTTCATACTGCGCAATAAAATAACTTGACGGTGTCACAGGCCGCTGCCCGCGACAGTCGTGGATTTTCTCTCAGGGTTGCGACTTGTTCTCGGCCAGCAAGTTAAACAGAATGGACGATGACCAGCCCAAAACCCTGTAAGTGTGTGTGTATGTGTGTGTCTGCGTTACCGTTAGCTAACCACTAGTGTTCGTCACGTAACAGTGGCCGCTAGTTTCCTGGACCGAACTCCATTCACGAAACGTTTTTTTTTTCTGTACCATGGACAGATTGGACCTCTAAACGCATTTAAAAAGCCCACATTTCCATGTTTTATTCGGTTGACGCAACTTGAAAAGTTGAAACACATTGAAATGACCTAACTCTTGGTAAATTCTGCAAATTGTTTGTCATCGCAGCGGGGTCAACGCTAGCTAGCTAATTCCAGAAATCCCAAATCTCAATCCCAATAGGCGTCGCTTCACGCTGCTGGTTTAAGGAAATCAGTTGTAAAAGCTGATTTGTTATTTAAGTAAATACTCGTTGTTGTGTTTTGTCTATGTCAAATAGAAAAAAATGACTCGCAGAGATTAGCCAAATGTATCTGACACGGACGACAAGCAGAAAAATCTTAAACTACCACCTTTTTCAATGGAGTTTGGCGTATCTTCACCTCTTTAACGTTACTTGGGGGGGATAGAATCATTATTGCCTAGGCCTAGAAACATATTTGCATGGGCAGTTTTGTTACCAGCAACCTCGCTAAATGTTAAATAGGCTAATGCCGATGTTCATTTTGTTTTTCGGTTATTTATATTACCTGCCTAAGATTAACTTAATTCTATTTAAAGCCAACAGTGAGGTAAGGCAAGGTCAGTAGCTGAGGTTTCAATTATAATGCTTGTCCCTAGCGGCACGCTATATTTGGTTTAAGAGCTGATTATTACATACAGAATCATTTGCCGTAAACAGCCTTTGTCTTCAGACATTTGCCATTACTTGTACATAAAAGGTGGACGTGTGATGATTATATGCCAGAGTGTAAGCTCTTTTCAAGCATGAAATCTCCATATTGCAGGGTGCTGGTAGGTTTTTTTTATTGCTCTTAGTGTATTTGTGTGGGTGTGTGTGGTTTTGGCATTTAAACATATACTGGTCTGTCATGATAAAACCCTATAAAATGTCATATTGAAAGTAGGGCTGCAGGCAACGATTATGTTAATTTCTTAATTTGATTGCTTTGTCTATGAAATGCCAGACAATTCAGGTTTCTTGTTTTGTCTGTTTGACCAACAGTTAAAAATCCAAAGATATTAAGTTTGTGATCATGTATGACAAAGAAAAGCATCAAATCCTCACATTTGTGAAGATATTGGGGTATTTTTGCTTAAAAAATGACAAATGATTATTCAGTTATTAATAAGTTGGAGATTTTCGATCAACTAATTGTTGCAGCTGTAGTTGAGTCTGCTCCCTCATTACAAAACTGTTGTAGTCCATTTTAACAACACTTAAGGACAGCAGCAGCAGGTTATATTGTATGAAGACCAAAGAAGAAGAGCAGTCGGGTTTTCAAACATAGTGACAGTATTAGTAATTAGCAGTGTGTGTTTTCTGTCCGTGTTTGTTTATGTTTGTGTTTAGGTATGTGGGGAATCTGTCCCGGGACGTGACAGAGGCCCTCATCTTGGAGCTGTTTGGCCAGATTGGGCCCTGCAAGAGCTGTAAAATGATAGTAGATGTGAGTTCATCAGCAGTGTTCCTTCTGAGAATTCAGAGATAAACCCTTTGCTTCCCGCCCTTGCAATCTGGTTTAGTCACTTGCTTCCTCAGATTTTCATCCTGTTGATCCACAACTGTTTTTTCCAGTAGCAGAGCCCGACTAATACAGAATTTTTCCAGGCCAATGCCGTTTTTTTTTTTTTTTATATGGAGGTTTGACATTAACAGTATATTGGCTGGTATTTATTTTCAACATGTGCACATAACACAAATATTTTTGACAAGGATCCCCTGCATTTAGTTACTGAGTGGGGCACAGGGAGTGTCTGAATCTCTTTTCGCTGTCACTTCAAGTGTGTTTCTGCTGGTTTAATAATCCCTCTCATATGACCGTTTCAAGCCAGCTTTGCTTTCTTTAATTTTTTTTCTTTTATCTGCAGTTATCTTAAATCGGCCTGCTGACGTATCTGTCGGGCTTTGTCCAGAAGTATCACAGTCTCTCATTTGAAATGACTATGTTAGACTTGTAAGACTACTATCGTAGCCACAGTGACTTACTCTTTGTTTTTCCTGTGCACTCCAGACAGCAGGTCATGACCCGTACTGCTTTGTGGAGTTCTATGAGCATAGACATGCCACTGCCACAATTGCAGCCATGAATGGTCGGAAAATACTGGGTAAGGTAAGCTATCATATCTCCTGGGTGAGTCAACTAGGGCAAGGCTGGGTGGGCAGGGTTAAAGTGAAGCGACTGGGAAAACCTGCATCTTATTAAACCTTATCTAACTTCCCTCTTCCACTTCATTTAATTTGTTTTATTCCCCTGTGCACATCATTCCTCTGTGCTCACTTTGTAATGACCAGAGTGGGAACACCAGACACTGATCTCTGCAATTTTACTGTTTTGAGGAATCCCTAAAAATATAAAATCTAAATACTCAACAGAGTGAGATTTTGGTTTTGTTTGTAGCTGTTTCCTGGTTTCTTGCCTTTATTTGTGGTACTGCCACAATCAGTGTAGAAAGGACCATCAAGTGATTGTCATTTGTGATTTGATTTAGACCCATCCTCATGTTTTGCAGAAGCAATGAATATTTCAATAATACTGATTTTAGCAATATTGCCATAGTCACTTGGTATCTCATTAATGTAATTGATTATAATATAACTGAAGTTTGTGCACACAAAAAAGCAGAAGTTTTCCATTTTTGCATCCCGTTTTGCCTTCCAGGACCTTTTTGTTCTCATTAATTGATAATGATTATTGTCATTATCAAAAAAAAAAAAAAAATTTCAATCAATCATTTGGTCTGTAAAGTCAGGAATTTGGTCCGATTGACATTTCGAAACCCCAAAAACCCCATGTCCAGGTGCACCTAGTGATAAACTGGAAACTGAGTCTATAAACAGTACATGCACTCAAACACTGAGCAAAGCACACTTATAAACACACACACACACACACACACACACACACAGGTCAGCTGGACTAAACTGTTTCTCCCATTAAAATGCTTCTATATATTTTTTTCTCTATATATTTACATATCTGTATTCCAACGCATAGTACACACTGTTCCAACAAATACTTGACAAGCTTTCAGGTGCAGGATTTTCTTCAGATTTTTGTATGAGATTACATTACAGGTGAAACTAATGAACTGAAACGGTGCTTTTTGAGTTTTTCTTTTTAATTGTCACTTCATGCTCCATGCTGTCTCTGTTTTAATGAAGATGTTCCTTGAGTGGTTTGCCATCTGTGTATGAGTTAATTTAACATGGCCCTGCTGTGTAATCATGCTACATGTGACATACTTTGATCTACTTTAATTGATGCTCTTCTGTCCCCCTACATCTTTACTGCTATGTGTTCTTTTGCAACGTTATTTCCACATAGAATCCACATAAGAGCAACTTCAAGAAAAATACATTCAGTTGAAAATATTTTATCCTCAACAGGTATTGAAGGACCATTTGAGGAGTATAACAAGTTCGTAAAAATCACTTGTTTGTAAGTCCCTTGTTATTTGGACCTTACTTCCTTCAGTTTTGCTCCAAATTTTTATTAGACTGAGAGTGAAATGTTCCTGATTATGAGGGTGAAATCTTGATATCCCTTGATATTCTCCACTGTATTTTACTGTTTTATTAATTAATGCAAAGGTATGTAAAACTTGATAATGATCAGTTTGTTGTGGTGGTTTTAAGAACCCAAGTGTGGCATACAGAGACCACCTTATTTAAAAAAAAAAAAAAAAAAAAAAGTTCTCAATCACAAGTAAAAGTGGTGTGTGACAAAACCTCTATTCAAAGAAAAAGCACCTTCCTCGCCTTTGAAAGCAAACTTCATGCCTCACCTTCTTCCTCTTCCTCGCTCTCTGCATCTGTCTCTCTTACAGGAGGTCAAGGTCAACTGGGCCACGACGCCAACCAGCCAAAAGAAAGACACAAGCAGTAAGTAGTTCACCTAAATGTTTATTTTAATTAAAACATAAGTATAACAATATACTGTCATTTCTGTGTTACACAAATGATTATATGAACTACAGTGTGAATTTTTTTTTTTTTGTTTGTTTTTTTTTTTTAGGTCACTTCCATGTCTTTGTCGGAGATCTAAGTCCTGAAATTACCACAGATGACATAAAAGCAGCTTTTGCTCCATTTGGCAAAATATCGTAAGTGTGTTGTTGGGATTATTAGTGTGTGCAGTTCCGTATTTAAATTTTCTTCCCACAGATCCCACTAAAAGACGTTAGTCCGTCTCGAAGTACCTTCCAACTTCTCAGCTCTGTCTGTGGCTGTCAGCCCCAGGCCCTTTGGTTTCCATTGAACACGTTATTAATATTATTATGATAACACTGATGTTCTCTTCCACCATGACTCTCTCTATTTGGGGACACTGCATTTTGCATTTTGTCCAATTATCATTGGTCTGGCTGTGCTCAGGTCCCTGTTGGACTTGGTCTCTTTTTTTGAAAATTAATTTATATGTTAATTGACGTCAGCATCAGTTTAATTTCTCACAGCTGTTTTTTAACATCGGATCCAACATTCAGGGCCTGTGAAGGCCAGTGCAAGGGTGTGGTTTTATATTTGTGTTTTTATTAGTTTTTACACAAAGATGGGACCGTCAGGCGTTGGATACACACACAGTACTTAGTACTTGTTAGTTTTCATGGTCATTTCATGGGTTTTGTTTTGGGTCTGATCTCTGTGTTTAGTTTATTTAAAACATACTGTATTATATCATAACAGTTGCTACTATTCAGTGTATATTTACATCTAAACATTCCATATATAAAACTGAAGATTGTCCCAGTTGAACAACAAGAGATGAAACATCATTACTGAAGAACACAAATTAATCACATCATGAAATGCATTTTTTTGCGAACTGTGTTTTATTTGTTCACAGGGATTGTCGAGTGGTGAAAGACATGGCCACAGGTAAATCTAAAGGCTATGGCTTTGTCTCCTTCTTCAACAAATGGGTAAGTGTGTCAGTGGTGCCTGTGTGTAAAGAGGACTGAGAAGACATGACCATGTTCTCATTGTGGACTTAGTTAAGGCCAGAGTTCACAGTGACATGTTTTGTATTTGGTGTCGTTGACCCAGGAGTTTGTACTGTGTGTTTCCTCCTCTGTATAATCAGGATGCTGAGAATGCCATACAGCAGATGGGAGGACAGTGGCTGGGAGGCAGGCAGATCAGAACCAACTGGGCCACAAGGAAGCCTGCTCCGAAATCTATGAATGAAAGTAAGTTCACAGTAATTAAAGTTAGATTGACTGATGGACTTTATCTCAGCCAGCTTAAGGTGATGCATTGCAGGCGTTATATTAGTGTTAGCTGACCCTATATCAGGTATTAAATCAGGTTGTGTGTGTTATTAAAAGGGTGTTTAAAAAGTCTTATTTAACTTGGAGAACCTGCAGAAACCCTGCAAGTTTAAATATATTGAGGATAAACTACAGCAGATTAAAATGTGCTCTGTCTTTTCTTTCAGCAACCAATACCAAACAGCTGTCTTTTGATGAGGTGGTGAACCAGTCCAGCCCCAGCAACTGCACCGTCTACTGTGGAGGAGTCACAACAGGTCTCACAGGTGAGTCATGGATTGTTTGTCCATGAGATTAAGCTTCAGGTTTAGAAGCACCGCATCAAATATTAACAGTCTTCTCTTGTTCATAGAGCAAATTATGAGACAGACCTTCTCACCTTTCGGCCAAATAATGGAAATCCGTGTTTTCCCAGACAAAGGCTACTCCTTTGTGAGGTGAGATGACTCTCTGATTTTCTTTTTTTTCCCTGTCAGATTAGTCAGCTATTTCCTTGATGCCATGAATATATAAACCATATATCTGTATTGGATGACTTGATATTAATCAGTCTAATTTCTGTGCGCAGGTTCAACTCCCACGAAGCAGCAGCTCATGCCATTGTTTCTGTCAATGGCACGTCCATAGAGGGCTATGTTGTTAAGTGTTACTGGGGCAAAGAAACAACAGACATGGTTAGCCCCATCCAGCAGGCACAGATGCCACAGGTATGAACAAGGATTATCCCCAACGCAGGGCTCCTTACGTTAAATTAAATTCCTGCTGGTGGTCTGTGTAGTGCCTGTTCATTTGACTTAATTGCTGTGTGATGCTGGTGCCATTTGATATTCTGGCTCCTAAAATATTATTCTGTATGTCAGCAGAACGCGGTGAGCTTTGCAGCGCAGCCCTACAGTCAGTGGGGTCAGTGGTACAGTAACACGCCACAGATTGGTCAGTATGTGCCCAATGGATGGCAGGTGCCGAGCTACGGAGTCTATGGACAGACCTGGGATCAGCAGGGCTACAAGTGAGTACCAGGGGTGACGCGGGATCAGAGACTTTGGCAACCAGTATTTTTCATGCAACCATCTGTTTCTTTTACCCTCCCTCAACCTGTTTTTCTCTTAGTTGCCTACGTGCACATTACTTATGGGGGGGGTTCCACTCAGCTAACGAGACTCCTCGCTCCCTTCACTCGCTTCTCCTCCTTGAGTCTTAGTTTCCTTGTGATTCTGATTTAGTTTTAGTTTTACTCTTTTGATGAAAAAATATATTAGTTTTATAACTGAAGCCATTTTAGTCTAGTTTATTTTTTTATGCCTTTATAATTTTTTATGTCTTCTTGAATGGAAACCAGTCTGACTCCCATTAGTCCTAACTGTGTTGCTTCTTTCTGCTGGTACAGTCATTTACACGCCGGTGCTGGATGGACAGGAGTGGGCGCCGTGAGCAACGGAGGCATGGTAGAGCCCGGGCAGGGAGTCAATGGGACGATGCTAACCAACCAGACCGGCATGAGCACCGCCGGCTACCACACCCACTGATCACAGATCACAGTAGCCCTCTCTCTAAGCCTCTGAGGTCACAAGGATGATATCTGCTGGGGAAGGAGTGCATTAGATGTGCTCTCTCTGTCTGTTACCACACAAAAAAACTATTCTCTCGTTAGACAGGCCGGTACGTCATTTTATCAGCCTTACCAGCCCATAACCTCACCCACTGCCCAAATCTGCAAGTGTAATGAAAACTGTCCACTCCAGAACACCTAAAACACTGTTCGGCTACTGCTAATGCACCGTGCATTCCTGGGCCCTTTTTATTATTTGGTGTATTTTTCTAATGCCTGCAGATAACTGGCCAAACGTAGATTGTGCATCATCAAGATATTTCTAGCACAGCCACGGTTTAGTTTAAAAGGAAGAAACTAATTAATTCTAAAGTAAAACACCAGGTTTTGTTTTTCAGCCCCTCAGAGCCAAAGAGCAAGGGCAGAGTTTTATACCAGTGTTTAACAATCATACAGGGAGGAGAGACGAGCAGCTTCGCCACAGAAAGTACTCAATAGTCCATAGTAACGCAACGCAGCCACAAGACGCGTGTTTATTTTATTTTTCTTTCGATTGGAACATCTCGCTCTCGCTGTTGGTCTGTCCACCTGTTACTATAGTGAAACACAAGTCCAGGCAAGTTCTCAGGGTGTTGTAAAGTCATTCTGTGAAATGTAGGGAATCACTGAGTAGAAGTAGGCAGGTTGAGGGAAAGCAGATACCACAAAACAAGTCTTTTTTTTCCCTTTTTTTTCCTCTTCAGCGCTCCTTCACTTCATCTCCCTGAACGGACTGAACAGACTGAGTGTCCAGTCTGTGGATAAGAAATGTGTGTGTGTGCGTGCTTATGTGTGTGCATGAACTGATGCTTTTACACACACGACAATGTCCAGTTCATCTTCCCCTGAAACAGAAAGGACGATGCCTCCTTTTTTTGCTACAGATATAATAGACAAAGTGTCATTTTCTTTCTTCTTTCTTTCTTCTTTTTTTTTTTTTGTTTTGAGCAACTTTAAATGGTGACATTGTATAAAGAGCTTTTGCCTTTTTTTTTTTCTTGTTTCCTTTTGGGACTGTCTTATAAAGAAATGTTGCAGTGACACCATCGAATCATGTGACACATGAAACCTTTTATGTTTGTTTATAAAACGTTAAGTGGCTGTCAACTGTCAACTTTATTTTTTAAATTAGATTTTCAATATCTCAAATAAACCAATTGCAGGGATTACTGCCATTCTTATCTTACTTATAGGCAGATAAATATTGCACAAACACTTAAGGTTATCTTTTCTCAAAATTTGAAATACTAGGGTTTTGGTTTTTTTTTGTTTTTAAATGTTTTTGCATTCCACCTTCTTTTATAATTTCATTTGGAAGTCTGTTTTAATGTAAATAACCAAACAGTCTGTTCAATTGTACTGAATCTGTATAAAGACAACATGTTAATAAAGGAAGCGTGCTTGCTTCTGGTTGGGGAAATGGATTCCAGAAACGGCTGTTTGGCAGTAGCATCCCTGTCCAGTGCTGGTCTGTGTACAGACAGAGACAGTGCAACATTTGATTCTTCCAGAGGCTTGGAGGACAAGCAGCATTGCTATGCAATGCAAAAGCCTTTAGACTGACAAGTAATACATAATTTAAGTTATTCTGTTTTAAACCTAAATAATGATTGTTTTTGTAGATTAAGAAACAACCTTATGAGGATCAGATTTTTGCACTGTGGCCACCATTATTTTAATATAGTTGAAAAATCCATTGTGTTGCCTTATTATCAGTGAGTTACTTTTAATTTAACCAAAAATCATCCGAGAGTAGGCGGTGCCTAAGAATGTTTTCAGCCTATGTTTTGGCAAGGGGAGTTCTGTTGATGCTTCAGTAACATGGTTTGTGTTTTTGCTTTGTCCCATTAAAATGCTGATGCTTAAAACAGCTCACATTCACACTGTTTGCTTCTGATCTTTAAAACCGGGTGGAACAAAACAACTAAAATAAGACATGAAACAACGCAAACCAGTGATAATCTGGGGTCCAAATACTCCAAAACATTTAACATGTCTCTAAAATATTTCCAAACAGTTTTAAATGAATGTTTTTCTAATCCTCTTTATTGTGAAGAATCACTGTTTTCCAGCTGTAAACTTTAATTCTGAGTCTTTCCCTCTGTTCCAGTTTCATTGCTTTCTTTCTGTGTGCGCGTTTGAACTACAGCTCCCATCTTTCAACGCCCGCCCCTCCCCCTCCTTCTCACTTCCTCCCTCACGTGATCGTCTCCGGCCAATGGGGAGTGTCGTTACAGGCGCAATGCGGCTGTCTGGATGTAAGGAGGAATGGCGACGGTCGAGGCGGTTTTGGAGGCCAGAGTCGAGCTGGATTTGACCAAAGAGAAGCGGATCGCAGGTAGTTTCAGCATTTGATTTCAAAAACACGCACAGTCCAGGTCGTGTGTGAGTCCGGTGGCGTGTTTACTGTGAGGAGGTGTAGCATTTAAACGGATGCATGTCGTTTTAAAACAGACAAATTGTAAAACTTAGGAAGGCAGTGTGGTTTTAATTAAAGTTTAATAATTTAACTGTAATTTCAAAATATATTAATCTTCAACTTTATTATTTTTTTACTGCAGGAAATTAGGTTTACATGCAGGCATTAACACACAGGCTCAGTGAACACTAATGACAATGATAATTAATAATCAAGGACATAAAAGCAATTAAAACATTCAGTATAAGTAACAGTGGTGGAAAGTAATTTACTCATGTACAGTACTTAAGGACAGTTTTGAGGAACTTTACTTGAGTATTTCCATTTTATTCTACTTTACACTCCCACATTTCACAGTCAAACTGTACTTTTTACTAGACTACATTTGTTTAACAGGTATAAACATTTAAAATTGAAAAGCAAAGCAAAACGTGATTATATTCTAAAATATAACACATCATTGCAGATTTTTAAACAGTTCGGGCTGTAAATAATGATTATTTAAATCATCAGTTAATCTGCAGATAAACTGATTATTTGCTTTGTCTATAAAATGTCAGAAAACATTTTCTCATCATCTTTTTTTTAATTTTATTTTTGGTCAGTCGACTAACGGCTTCACTCCACCCTGACAGACCACGGCATCAAAGAACCACTGACATATCAGCGCATTAATACTAATGATCCAATAATATAACATGATAGTGGCGATTCTGAATAATGAGTTCTTTGTGTCCAATGTGTCATAATTTGTCTATGATAAGAACAAGCTTAATAAAACACCCATGAAATAAAGTTATAAGAACAAAACACCTTAAAAGAATTTGGTGTGTTTGTTGTTGGTTTATCAGAGAATTTCAAATCTTTCCTGTTATCATTCAGGTTCTTTTGGAGATAAGATTTTTGTGATATGTGGTCAAATGGATCCCTTTGTTTCCTGTGTGTTTCCCTCTCCCTCCTTGTCAAGGTCTGAATCTCCTCACTTCCAGCTGAACTCTGAGTGACAGAGTCTCAGAATGGAGACTGAGGTAACAGTGTCCTCCTCATCGAGCCTGGTCTCGTCCTCCGCCCCCCAGACTTCGACCACTCAGGCCAACCTGGCGTCCAAACAGCGAGACAGCAGAAAGGGCGCATCCATGACTCCCGCCTTTCTCTCCAACCTGGGGAGGGCCACCCTGCGGGGCATTCGCAAGTGTCCTCAGTGTGGCGTCTACAACGGCACCCGTGGGCTCAGCTGCAAGAACAAGGCCTGTGGGGCGTCCCTCAGAAATGCCTCGGCAGGAGGCAAAAGTAGCAAGAAATGTGCAGTGGAGGTGGTGAAAGTGATAATAGACAGTGAGGAGACAGGTGGGAAAGAGCGCGAGGGAGGAGGGGTCCTGGGCGGCGGCTCAGGTGGAGGAGTCCAGGTGTTTTCAGTGTGTCACAGAGGAAGAGGAGCCACAGCTACACAGCTTGGTTTCGTTGAACTCGTTCCCACTGATACTGCTATAGCCACCGGCGACGGCGCCACCCTGCTAACCCGGATCAACCTGGGCCGCTGCTTTTTGCCCACTTGCCGACAGGGTCAAAGGTCAAATCCGGGCGAGGCAGAATCAGCGACGGCCAGTTCCAAGCAGTCCTCCGACAGCCTCTGCATCCACATCAAACAAGCCATAGAGTGTCAGAGCCGTGCAATGCCGCTGACCTTAAAGAGCTCCGTACTGGAGGGTTTGCAGGCCTCCATCCAGGCCAGGGAGGAGCTGTGGCAGCTGGCCACGGAGTCTCCGGGGCCCTTGGTTCAGCGCGTTTCAAAAGACACCCTGGTGGTGAAGTGCCACACAGACTCCCATCATCCTCTGGGCCTGCTGCATCTCGCTGTCGGTGCAGGTGGACTGTCTGAGGTTTCAAAGAGCGAGAGAAAGGGCAGAGAGACGCAGCAGCACAGCGTTTTCCACTGTGCCTGCCAGGTGAGCGGCAGAAGAAACAAACCTGGTGCCGATGGAGCAGGTGGAGCCAGCAGCTCAGCCGCACCACAGCCCTGCCTTCACTTCTACGCCTGCGTGTGTGCCTTTGCAAGCGATGAGAAACTGGCTTCAGAGTTTGCTGCCTTCATCAACTACACCCCCAGTGGTACAGTAACTGAGCCTGGTTTTCCTGTCAGTTTCAGCATATTTCCCAAAGTGTCCAACTATTCCTTTTATGCATCGCTCGGTCCAATAAGACCTGTTTCTTGTGTCTCCATGTTTTTTCCTCTCAGGGGTGCAGCAGCAAAGTGCTTCCAGTAGAATAACTGGTCCCAGTGAGAAGCCTCTGCAGGCTGAACCAGTCAACTCCCATCACAAAGCAAAGAAACTTCGCCTGGATGAATCTCTCTCTGGTGGTTTCATCCTAACACCTCCTGAAAGATTTATCACAAAGCATTTATCTCTCATTAACGCAGGACGCGTCTGTCTGAATCGTCCACTGTCCTTCCTTCTCATTCTGTCTTATCTTTCCCAACCTGTCGTTCTTTTAATTTCCTGCCCCTCAGTGGCCTCTGCCTCTGGGGTGGGGACAGAGGGAGCGTCAGCCTCCAGCCTGAGGAAAGCTGGTCAGAGGAAAGCCCCTGGTGCTGGTGGCCTGAAGGCTCCAGGTGCTGCCTCCCTCCCTGCCTGTCCCACTACTGAGCCCACTCCCTGTCTTTTCCTCCTCATCGCTCTTTTCTGCCTAAATCTCTCTCAAAGAGCCTTTCCTCGTCTTAGACATCTGCCTCTGTCTTTATCATTCCTCTGTCTAATCCCGCAGCACTAATCCTGATCCACTGTCGAAAAGAACAGGGTCTCAGTGTGGTGGACATGAGCATATTTTAGCTTTTAATTTGTGACTGGCAAAACGAGGATAAGTGCAGATCTTGAAAAGTCGTTAAACAGCACTCATTTCAGTTTCCTGCAGGAAAAAGAAAGACTTCTAAAGGTATTAAAAAGTCTTCATATTTTTTCTAGCCTTTTGTAGGGAATCATTTTAGTTATAAAATGTTTTTGGCCGGAAAATTCCAAGTAATTCTGTTTCAGACCTCAGATACAGTTATTTTTAAATTAATTAATCCTTCCATTTTCTACCACTTATCCACGCCGTGTTTAATGATTAATTAATGATATTATTAGTAGTAACAAAACTGTGATATCAGTGTCAGTAAATAACTCTAAGCCACATCAAAGTTTTAAGTTTAATCTACAGAAACCCTGAAAACATTTCCAGGCTTTTAAATTCATATTGACAGGCAAAACCCCATAGACTTCTGGACTAAATATCTTGCTGTCGTGCTGTTTGATCCTCTAATCTTTGTGTATGTGTCTCAGGGAGCAACCAGGCTGTGGACGAGCGCACGGTGACGCTGGGTTTCCATCAGTGGCTGGCCAGTGTCACAGAGAGGATCCACCAGACGATGCATTACCAGTTTGATGGTGAAGCTAAAACACATTAATTGTATTATTTGCCTTTGTTTCTCTGTGGGACGTGTTTGCTGAACCTGTGGACTTCGATCATGTTTATCCACCAGGGAAACCTCAGCCTCTGGTGTACCACGTTCCCCAGGAGTTCTTCAACGCTCTGCAGCATCGTCTGTCGCTCGGATCCAAGAAGAGGAGACTGCCCAACTTCACGACAGGTGGGAAAACTTAGTGACTGTTTTACTGATGCAGGATCTGAATTCTGCTTCTTTCACTGGACAAAGCAAATGTGTCTGTCTTCGTCTCTTTGTGTCAGCGTTTGTGAGAAATGACGGACTTCCTCTCGGCTCTTTTTCCAAATACACCTGGCACATCACCAACCTGCTGCAGGTCAAACGCATCTTCGACACTCCAGAGGTAAACGCTCGCCCTGGGTTTTGCCTCTCAGGCTCTACACAGGCCTACCTAGTGTTGAAATAGTTTCAGAGATGTGTTGATTCAACTACTCAGTCTTTCTGGAGGCTGCACTTTGTGGTGCTGTTAAACTGTATTGTGATCGATTAATTTTTTTCCACTGAGGGTTGGCTAAATAACAGGATGCGCCATGAGATCGGCCATACTGACACTAAAGGCTGCCACATTCAGTACAGCCAGAGACACATCTGTTACCACATCTGAATGAGCTGCTGTATTTAAGCTTTTTGGCCAGACAGCTCTGCGCTCACTTCCTGAATAAGCAGGTGTTCCTAATAAAGTGCTCTGTGAGTGTATGTGTGTATAAACCTACACTCTTCTTATCCCTTTGTCTCACCGTCTGCCCACCAGTTGCCTCTGGAGCTCTTTCAGAGTTTTGTAAAAAACGCTGACGGCTCTTATTCACGCTTTCACTGTCCCGAGCCTCCGCCTGAACCCGAGATACCAGAGAGACACAGGACAGATCGGCCACAGGCCATACGACCGATGGAGCTCCGCACCTTCCTCAAAGTCGGTGAGTGGCCGCTCTCGGCCGTGGTAGCACCGAGAGGTCGTTCCGCAGAGCTGTGTGCATTCACGCCATTGTACTGTATCTCTGCCAGGACCAGGCACGGCGGACCAGAAGGAGGCCAGCCCGTTTGTGATTGAGTGGATCCCGGACGTTCTCCCTCGCTGTCAGATGGGGGAGCTCAGGATTAGCTTCGAATTTGGCCACCAGCAGAGCGGGCAGCCGGAGTACTGTGACACAATGGGTGCAGCGGAGAGAGGAGGTCGTAACAAGTCAGACTCCACCCAATCCAAACACACCAAGGCTGTTGAAATCCTTCAGGTGGTTGTCTAAATGCCTAAATCCGTGTCCATATTATGCAAGGTCTGGATAATCAATGACCACGTCCACGTATTGATCAACAGTATTTTCAAACATGTCCCTTCTTGTTCGCTGTGATTTTCCTTAATATTAAATATGCACACTCACTGTAAAAAAAAAAAACAGTTAAAGGACGTATATTTTTGAAAGAAATATATATTTTTATAGCTAAGAAACAAAATGTTTTTGTCCAACACAGATCAAACAACCAGTTCAGAGCATTTAAAAAAAAATGTAAGCATAAATGGAAATAGACATATTCACTGAATGCCATTTTTCCTAACTTTTCCTAAAGGTATGAAAACCTGTGTGTGTTTTTTGTTTTGCTATGTAAACATTAAGAAAATAAAACACATGAAATGGATAAAAGTGTCTCTTTACTGTGCAGCAGTGGAAAGTATATTAAATATTTCCATTTAATTTTACTTCCACTACATTTATCTGTCAGCTATTGTTAGCCGATAAACATTAAACATAAAAAACATGCTAAATTTAAAAAATACAACTCATATATGTGTGTGTGTGTGTGTGTGTATATAAGAATAAGACTTTCATGACGGTGAATACCATAGAATCTTATTCACTGACATTTAAATAAAGTTTTGTGTTATTGTAAGTGCTGCATGAAAGTGCATTTTTCTGCACAATCTGCCAACTTTCTATCGTCAGTGGATTTACTAGCTGTAGCCAGCAGGTGGAGCCATAAGCCTGCCTTCACCAACAGGGGACCGGCCTAACAAAGCTTTTCAAGGAAACACAACTAGAGAAAGTGGAATATGTGAAAGGACTATTGAAACTGCCTTACTTTGAGGAAATCAGTGTAACCAGTGCATCGTTGTGCTTTGCTTCTGTGTCACAGAATGTACTGATTTAGAAGAAAATTAGGTGTATAACTGCATTTCATGATTTGGCTGGATCTGTCTCCTTCCCTTCTGGGCATCACAAAGCAGGAATTACACACTTGCTGTGAGATATATCACTGGAAACATCACACATGCTTCCAAAATGTGTCCAAATGTTCATGAATTAATTAAGATTACAAGTTAATGCCGTGAGAACATCACGCCAAATTATATGCACTGCTCAGAATAGCAGCTTGCACACTGTGTATCTGCATCAGGGGTGTAGGCGTATGAAAACAGTGCCAGCCCCCGGCCCTCGTTCCTCCCTCACAGACCCCCAGGATATGAGTGCGAGTACAGCCTCTGCCTGCGCAGGGGGCCCGGCTGCCAGACAGCTCTGAGCCACGCATTTAGCTGTTTATGTAGTCTGTCAGTCACAGAGACGGGAGACGCATCAATCCTCTCCTGGAAGGAATAGCAAGCACAATTTGACAGGGAGGCTTCCTCTGTCGCCTGAAAGATGTGTCATAGACAGAGACAGTGAAGGCCTACGAGGGGAACGGCGAGAAGAGAGGGGAGAAGAGAGGGAGGCAAAAACTTGGAAACCAGTTTGAAGGACTTAGGACGTGGTCACACTAGAAATGCAATGAGATTTTATTTGATGTAGTTCTGTTTGAGTTTTTTTTGTACGAGCTTTAGCTTCCTACATCTCTTTCACAAGCTCTTGTTTACTTTGGATTAACAGACATTTGCAATAAACCAAGCTACTTCTTTTACCTTCAGTACATATATACTGTGTGTAGGTAAATGTTTATGTTGTATATTTATAATGTATTTAAGGGGCAACTAAATGAACAAACAAATAGAGTGAAATCAATCTGCTTTGCAAAATATTTGGTTGTAGAAGTTTGGTGATCGGTGATCGAACAACGTCTTTAATTCTGCAGGTAAATTAATAGACAAATTATTAATTCACCCTGCGAGGAACATGAATGTACCAAAGGTCATGGTAATGACCAACTGTTTGGTTAAATAAAACCTCAAAATCACAAACCTCAGCCCCGTGGTGACGCTAGAGAAAAAGTGAGGGGATTATCAAAGTCAGTAGGATTTATCCTCTGGGGCCCATGAAATGTTGGTACAAAATTTCACGGCAATCCATCCAATGTTTGCAGAGAAGTTTGTGTCTCAACCAACTCTGCAATCCCTGGACCCACGCTGCTGGCGAGGCAGGAAAATAAAGACAGGAAAACAAAATTTAGATTTAGGCAATTCTCACAACCACATGTCAAGTGGAACGTGACAAAGTTCATGGCCAAGGCAACTCTGTCTGCCTCTGTTATTGTATGATGGAGTGAGTGGAAGCAGCCAAGATACAGCCGACGATGACTGCACATCTGTCAACACCAGGCGACAGACACGCACTGAGCCGACAGCTTTCTTCCAGCACTGTCACTCCACATTATCCACACGGAGAATGTTCCCCAAGTTCACTCACTATCCACCATTTACAAACTGCGTTACACAGGTTGTGACTAACTGCACCTTTCGCTGTCCAGGCCAAGCAACGGGATATTTAGGAGTAGAGAGCAGGTTACATCACTTGGAAACAACCCGCTGCAGATGGTTTATTTCACATGTGACAAGCTGACCCCCCCCCCCCCCCGTGTTCATTAATCTATTGTACACTCACATTGCTCGTGGCTTTCATCATCTTCTAATGTCATAATGGTTTTAGGATAATGCACGTTACAATAAATACTTATACACTTAAATAAATATTCTATCCTGATAAAACTGTCTGAACTGTCGCTGCTCTCATAAGTTTGTTTTCGGCTGCAGCAGGCAGCTGTTCTTATGAAAACAAGCTCTAAAAACCAGCTGTTCACTACCTGCTCAGCACTGAACACAGTTTACGGTGGAGCATTTAGAAGCGTTCATTGTTATCAGCTTAAAGGACGATGCTACAAAAAACTGGCTAAAAATGCACCACAAATTTAAAAAAAGAAGGAAATGTACAAAATAGAGATGCTAAATCAAACTGACACACTGATTAGGAATTCAGTTAACTGGTTTGAAACAAGATGGAAGGAGAAAAGAAAAACAAATATTATACAGTGAAGCTTATAATGCATATTGGACTCAAAGGTAAAACAACACTGTCTACAGCCGTGCTAGCGACTTTGTGACGCTGTACTTAGCTTAGAAAATCAGAGGATCATTAAGATTCATCCTCTGAGGACCCTAACATCCATACAGCCATTCTGCTAGTGTAGCTAAAAACATTCAAGTGTATTGAGTTTGGATTGAAGGCCAAAGTGCATTAAGGTAAAGATCAATAAAGTGCATAAATATCAGGTGTAGCCTGTCTCTCTGGCACGCAAAATAAGCTAATGTCATTGTCTCTTCCCCGAAACACTTGTGTGTTGCAGAGGAAATGCCTTCTCATGCAAAACAACCCCTAACAATGTTTTCCATATACAAATAAACTGAATTAGAACAACCATTAATTGGTTATGCACATGGACTTCATCGACCATCATAGTTTTCCCTCGTGTAGTTTACTCAAATAAAAAAATAGGGGGATTTGAAACAATAAAGCTCAGACCAACAAGTTCCCAAAAGGAAAATGGAAAATATCCTCTGCATGTGTCTGGACAGCAGATTCCCCCAATGAGGAATCACGCATAAAACTAAATAATGTCATTTTTGTCCCATCTGGAGTCACGTTTGACCATAAATGTAGACAGTACGCTTACAAATCCATTCTTACTTTCACTTTGGTGGTTTGTTGTTGCAGCAGTGTTACTGTGAATGTCTGAATCTGTCAGCTGTGTAATAAGAAGGGCAGAGAGGTGACTGCAGTCTGCACGCAACAAATACTGTGCTCTGTGTGTTTGTATTTGAACAAAAGCTAAAACTCTAAAAGGGGAAAAACCTCGAGGAAACACAGATCATCAGTTAGAGAGGTCAACGTTTTCAGGGCCAAATGGACAAGGCAAAACACATTATCTGAGTCTGCCTGGCAGAGTAAAACGTATTAGATATGCATGCTTAGTGCACCGGCACGCAACAACACACGCACTAATCTGATGTGGTGCCCTTTGGTGTAAGACAAGGGGGAAATAGACCTGCCAACAAGTGGCCTACCTGCCAACTGGAAGAGGCAGAGGCAGACTGACAGGACTTGTCAACACATCCTTGATGACTGACGACAAACCGTGACATGCAACATTTCTGCAGCCTCAATACAGACTCCACTCAGCCTGCCTCATCGGAAAGTCGTTAACTCGTAGCCTGGCTGAGGCATGACCAGACAGAGAACGTGATCGGGAGAGGAGGTCAGAGTCACATCCGGGACGAGAAGCCGAGATAGACCACTTACCCAGCGACCTCTGAGCTCTGCCTGTCAATCGCAGAGTCAGTCAACTGAATCCATCGTCAATCCATGTCTCAATTCCCTCACTGTTTCTCATGATTGCCGGTGAATGCACAACGACCCACACTGACTCACATTAGGAAGGTTAAATCAACCCTGAATGATGGATGAATTGGTGGAATGAGTCAGTTTCGCTTTGTGTTGTGTCAGTGTCCCTGTGCATCAGACCCTCAACTAAACAGAGACGGTCAGTAAATGTACGGAGGAATCTTTACAAAATAAGATTCAATTTTGATTTCAATTCAAAATGTAGCTGAAATTTTAACAAAACAGTTTTTTATTTGCAGAAATCTGTCTAATCTGAGTTCCATCCATCTGTTTTTATGTGCATTTTCAGTTCCACAAATTTAAAAAACAAAACATCACCAAAAAGATTTCACGCTTGGCTGAGATGAAAAAGTTGGTGTGTGGATAAAAACTTTGTGAATTAATCATGACGTGATTTAAACGCATGTGATTTAAACGTCCACTCAAGCTTCCACTGAGGAGACGAAAACACCAGATCCGCATGCAGACCATAACGCCCCTCAAAGAACACATGAAACAAACAGAACTGTCATATTTCCATCATGGTTTCCCACAGTTTGACGTTTTCACTGGTTGTTCATTATTATGTTGTCTTGTTGCGTCCTCTTCTTCTTCTTCTTCTTCTTCTTCTGCAGTGGTTAAATGGCACAGACTGGAGAATTAATGCCACAGTTTATCTTGATGTGTGCAGCAAAATAGTGGTGGATGGAGACGCACGCTGATTTTTATTTTCTTCTGCTGATATTCTGGAAGTTTCAGTCTGATTCTGACAGTTTACGGGATTTCACAGCTCTTTTCTTCATGATGATGATGACAGGCCAACACGGTGCCTCGCCGGATGACACTGCATTGTGTTGCAGCTAAAGTTGAGCCTGGCTGAACTTTCTTGCTGAATGTGTTTTTTTCGTTTTTTTGGCCGGAGCCTCCTCCGTTGGCACCAGAAATAAAAATGAGAGGGATGCAATTTTTTACAGTCGGTGTGAACGCAGCCAAATAGTGTTTGACCTGAAGTGAAAGAAACAATTTGAAACTGCAAAGTGATTTGTAATCTCCACCTCTACAGCTGAGCTCCATCAGTATTTGGATGGATCCCATCTGCATCACGTTAACACAGCCTTTCTTCTCTTTTCTTATCTGCATCCCCACTTCACATGCAAACTTTCTCTCCTCTCTCTTCCCCCCTTCCCTCTGACTGCTCTCTGATTGTTAGGCCGAGCAAAGTCATCATCAGATCCATCAGTGCAGAGTCATTGCCTGAGGAAACACAGGCCAATTATGGCCATAAATAATAATGGGAGCATGCATCTGCCACGATGACTGATGGGCTTCTCTCACAGCTCATTTACATGGCTTTTGTGTGGCCATCAGCGGCTCCGCTCTAATGTACAACTCAGCAAATGAGCCTTTCACAGAATATTGTATGATTCGAGGGTGGAACCTGGATTTCTCACGAGGCCAAACACATGGACTTGAAAAGGAGTGAGGATTGTCCATCTACATGTTGCCGTACACGCACAGATTTCCTGTGTGTGTGTCAGTGTGCAGGCTCGTGGCGCTGTCCGTGCATGTGTGTCAGACAAAAGAGAAGTCCACGTCCATCCATCAGCATCAATTACCGCGACATGGAGGCAGATTGATCGTATCTGTGTGGTCAGGTAACAAACCAACCGCTTCCCACAAACACTGCAGATACTTTACATGTGCCTGTCAGACACCTGCCCTCTTATCCTGCCTCCTCAACGCCTTCCATGTCATTTTATAAGGAGCCAGGTGAAAAATGATAGAGTTACTTCAAAATCGAGATTGGTGGTCAGTTTTGAATTTCTCAAGATAGGTGTCAGCGGCTTTCAGAGAATCTTTAATCTGTCCTTTGGGTCGGTGGCAGCCTCAAGCCAGAGAACAAAAGGCTGCAGCATGCTGACGTATGTCCCGGGAGCTGATAAGCCTGGTTGTTAATGGTGTTAGGGTAGATTTCATTACCCCCTCCAGACTGCTCTCATTAAATAAACATCCTCCTGTCACATCCCTCACCCTGCGAGTAGAGGAGTAACCGAGGCAGGATGGGTGAGGGGAGGGGAGGTGTGAGGGAGACAGACAATAAAGTGGAATGTTAATGAAAAACTTGTCAGTCAAAGTCAAAGCTGTTGCAAAATTTTGTGTAGAAAAGCTTGCTGTGCTGGCTTTGTTGCTTTTCAGCCAAGCTAGCAGTGTAGCTCTGAAGATCTGTTTGTCCACCACGACTAACATATCTGCTGGATGGATTCTCATAGCATTCACAGTCCCCAGAGGATGAATCCTACTGACTTTTATGATTCACTAACATTTCCTCTTGTGCTGATATTCTTGGCTTATAATCTCAACAACTATCGGATGGACTGTTTATATGTAAAATTCATGGTGCCCAGAGGATGAATCCTCATGGTTTACATGATTCTCCTACTTTTCACGTATCAGGTAAAATATCTCAACATCTACCAGATGGATGGGCACAAAATTTTGATGGACTGCCATTAAATTTTGTTCAGAAATTCATGGTCCCCACAAGATGAATCCTATACACTTGTGAAATCCCTTGTTCACTACATTGCTTTGTGAGTAAACACCAGAATAGAGCACATCAAGATAAACACATGGTGGCGCTAAGTTTCCTGTCAGGTGCCTTTAAACCATTGCAGAAGAAGATGCCATGATGTGACCTAACTGCACAAGCATCATCAGTCAGATCGTAACTGTGGAGAATCATGTGGAAAATGACACTTCTCTTTGTTTCAGGAATCACTTGCACCGATTTGAGGTTTTTGTCGGCTGCCATTTTTAATTTCTCTCCGATCTGCAAGAACTAGGTTTTAAGAACAGGTGATACTGTATCATCCAGTCATGTACAGGTAAATCACAGGTAAACCTATTGAGTTTTTGTCCAGCGGTATCACTC
This sequence comes from Toxotes lorentzi, assembly GCA_037833715.1. NCBI lineage: Eukaryota > Metazoa > Chordata > Actinopteri > Toxotidae > Toxotes > Toxotes lorentzi. The sequence continues at coordinate 17,230,935 of JBBMJY010000008.1, read as the reverse complement.
CCTGACCTTTACTCAGTTACCCATTTTCCACTCCATCACCTCCTCAGTCAGCCTTTACTCCGGTTCCAGTCTCCGTCTCTTCCTCCTTCTTCCATTAGTTTTTTCTAAAGTTTTCTTTGCGGCCGACCGTTCCTCACCATCTCTCAGACCTTACCTGACCTTTCATGGACTCTCCTTCCTCCCTCTCTTCCCCTCCTTCCTTCGCTCCTCTCCTACGCTGTGCTCTGACTAATCTATGCCATCATCCTCTCTTCATCTATCAGGGTGCTCTCATTGTTTTGACGTCTAGTTAATTCTCGGCTCATGATTTATCAAATTCTTATTACCGCTTGCTGAAAGCCTCATTCATTGTCCTGATGTATGGTAATGATAGTCCCGGTGTGGCTGCCTGAATCGCAACAAACCCACTCATTTTTTTCTTTTTCTTCCTCTTCTTCTTCTTTCTCTCTCCTCCCTCCTTCCCTTCATTACTGCCTTTCCTTTGCAAACTGTTTTGCTTTTACTTTGTCCTTGTAGCTGTCTTGTCTCATCCCCCACTAATGCACGCAGTCATTTGCATCTTTGCACATACGCACACAAATACATAAAATTGTCTTCTTGGAAAATGCCTTCACTGTAACCCATAATAAAATTTTCAAACTCTTTTAAACACTCATGTTTACTACAAGACAAGTTGTCAGTGAATGTAGGTAAATTAGAGCTCCTTTGGTGCATGTAGTCATTAGTTGTTGACAAGCAATTACTGTTATTAAAAAAAAAAAGACACTACTGATTTCTCTTACAAAACATTTTAGTTTTTTGTAAAGTGTTTTGTTTTATTGTTGTTCAAGCTCAGTCTATTTAAACAGATGTTTATTTTATAACATGTTCACGTTTAATTCTGCAGTAGAGGAAGAAGAATTCAGATTTAATTTAAAAATACTCCATTCCATGAATAAGTCCTGCATTCACTATTTTACATAAGCAGAAGTAAAGAAGTATTATCAGAAAAATGTACACCTTCAATAAAGTTGTGTTTTATCCATAATAATCAATCTCAATGTGTTTATTGATTATATTTTGTTTTATTAAGAACTGAGTAAATGTACGTTCCACTACTGTTTATATGTAGTTCTCAACTTAGGGGTCACAAGATAAATCTGAGGGGCCATGAGATGATAATGGGAGATGGTAGCGGTGTTGACAAAGTCCATACTAATCTCCAGTCTTGTTGCAGTATAGTACTATATTAACCAGATTTTTTGATATCTTTGAGATTCTCTAGAGAAATGTTGGATGTTACTCACAGCAGCTGCCTGCTTCACGCTGCCAACAGGGAGCCTGCGCCGCTTTTCTCTTAGCCAACCACAAACGCAGTGGCACCGTGCCTGGTACATCTCCTCACACATTTTATTTTATTTTATTTTTTATTTTTTTCAAGGTTGGAGTTTAGGTATACCTAATAATATAATGCTGCAACCCAGTACATCAGTGGTGGAGGAAATATTCATTGTTCTTAAACAAATGTCACTCTTTATAAAACCAACAGAACCAACAAAGCACAAATAAATGTGTCAGAACATTGTCCACACTTTGCCTATAATTCAGACTAAACTACAGAGATTCTTCCCAGAAATTCACACAAAATTATTAGGAAATAACGGGACCTGTAAAATAAAGTGGTACTGCTAACAGTTTACTGTATAAAGTAGCAATACCACAGTTAAAAATACTCCATTACTGTATTTTTATTGTTGATTATTATTTGAGTCTGAACCTTAACGTTAACTGATTTTATAATTTCTAATTCTTGCGTCAATTTGGAAACTACAGTTCCCACAATGCTTTGGGAGATGTAACCAGGAAGCATAAGCTGATGAGAGGTAGTCAGTTAGTAGCTAAAGGGTTGTAATGCTATATTTGTTTATATTTTGGCAAATTGGCGCCATTAGCAGTATGCCGAATTAGCAATTACCAGTTCCTGTTTGCAACGTACCCATGAATGTACGGACAACTGTCACTGGATTACTCTTATAATGAAGAAAAGTTAAAAACGTGATGATTGTTAGGCGAGTTCTGGAGTGATAAGGAGCGTCTTATTTTGAGTGATTGCTAAACGGATTTTCTGGACTTTTCTTCGCGATGGACAACGGAGATCATCATAACCTCAGAAAGTGTAAGTTATACTGAATATAAAAGTATGTGTTACATGTATGTGTGTTGGTATTTGACTGAGTTATGATTCTAAGAAGGAGAACGAGTTTTGACACAAACTGATGTAAGTCTTAATCTGAAGTAGTTGGTAACTCCATCTGTAAAATTAATGTAGTGGAGCAAAAAAATACAAAACTTCCTTCTGAAATGTGGAGGAATAAAAGTATAGTAGTAAAATAGCATAGAATGAAAACAAGTACCCTCTCAATTGATTTTTTTAAGAGTAATATCTCAAAATGTCCAGTTTTACCTCTCAGTTTATTTCCTTGCTCTCTAAATTCAGTCCTTGAGTAAATGTACCTGGTTCTCACACAGACATTACTCATGAAGCTTTAAAATACAGAGGAAAGATACAGGATATGATATTTATTGATACTGATAGTTTAGATTTAAGCTAAGATGCATTAAAAAAAAAAAAGCCCTGAACAATGTGCTGATGTTGAGCATCCAGAAAAATCCATCTCAGCATTTCCCAGCTTTTTTCCCCCCGTTTTTTCTTATCACTCCATCCTCTCTCCCTTGTCTTTTTCCCTTCTTTTCCCTTCTTGTCCATCCCCTTCTTCAGCCTCTATGAAGGACAGACGCCAGGGTAGAGGAGGTCAAGCATTAGCACAACTATCTAATCACTACCTCTCCTCTTTTTCTTTCTCCTCCCTTCCCTTTCTCCTCCTTTTCCACTGACAAGTCATCTGTCAACAGGCTGGCGGCCCTGGTCTCTCCATTAGAGCAGAGGCACCTGAGTATTTCTCAGTGCTGCACACGCACCTCCCTGCCCAGACGCCCTCCCTGTGGAGTGGTGGGGGTAGTGGGGGGGGGATCAATGCTGCCAGCTCCATGCATCATTTGTCACACCGCTGCCCTCGCTTTCATGAGCTTGTCTGGCTTCAGCTCCTCCTTCTTCTTCATTCTCCCTTCTTCCTCCTCACCTCTCCTCTCATCCCTTGTTCAGCTGACGATTTCAGTCTTTTAACTCGGCTCGCCTACGTGTAGACGACCCCCTGGCTGAAACTGAAGATGACTCTTTATTTATTTATCTCTATTAAAACACAGGACACTGAATGCACAAATATATTCAGGCTGAAAACTGATTTTTCTTGTTTGTTATGACTTTTAATGGCCTTAAATGTAAACTTAGTGAACTTGGTTGCAGTAAAAAATAGTAGAGCGGGTTTGGAAGATATTTTTATTACTTACAAAAGCAATATTAGCACTTATTAATTTTATAATTTTGCATATTTGTTGGCCACAAGTTTCTAATATTCTTTGAGACCCACAATTGTATGATACAGACTGTAATTTCACTGAATAAGCATCTTGTCAAATAATTGTAATGGAGTAAAAAGTACAAGTTCCCTCTAAAATGTACTGCAGTAGAAGTAGCATTCATGTAGTAACATGAAAGTAACTCACATTTGTACTTGAGTAAATGTACTTCCACCGCTGCCTGTAGGTAATAGTCTCAGACAGGCAGGAGTGGTGCTGCCGGGCCGGTAAATATGTGACGGCAGTAAAACATGCTTAGCTAATGATGGCAGATGAGTAGTTGCCACGGTGCTTGAGCACCTAATCTGTCTTATGAAGACCAAATGAATGAGCTGCGCACCAGTTAGTGCGTCTGTGTGTGTGCGCTAAACAGAGAGAGAAATGAATGAGGGGAGGAGGAGCTGTGGGTGACTCTATTAAGAGATATATGTGGTGCCACTTCTTGTTCGGCTGCTAGGAGTCACCTTACTTGTCCCACAGGAGGTGGTGCTCGGGCCCCAGGATCCCACACATAACACCTCATCAGCCCAGTGTGGCTCTGCACAGGCGTATCAGTGGCTGTGTGTGTTTGGATTTTACTGCTCTGTGCTGGTATTTACTCTGCATTTGTTGCTTTAGATGTTTGTTTATGAGGCTGTAGCTGCAGAGACGCTGTGTTTTATGAACGGTCGTCTTCTGTCTGAAAAAAAAAACAGCACGCGCGAACTAGATTTCATTTACTGGAAATTCTCAAATAGTGGTCGGGGCTTGATAAATTCAGGATTTGGTCCATTTTCACAGCACTAATCAGTAGAGCTGATGTATTATCACCTTTTAAAGGTGCCCTGTGGAGTTTTGGCCTCTAGAAGAGCAATGTGGACAGTTTTTTATGAGTGTCCCTGTTTAAGTCGTAGCAATGCACGAACGTTTTCCAGCATCGTTCACTGGGGAACCAACTTAGTTTTACAGACGCTGTGGAGACGCAGACCTGCATGTTGTCAAAGTATTTTATTCTCACTTAAGAATAAACAGGTTTGTAAAATAGGCAGTTTTGGGACTGTACCTGATGCAGATGTTGTTTTCTGGTGAATGTAAGTCCAGTGTTTCTCTTTTAGCTCCACAGAGAAGTATCTAATCTAACTTTAGGTGTTTGCTGCTTGATGCTAGTTATTTAATCCACTGTGAGGATACAAATATTGAATAGAGCAGCTTTAACTACATGGCACAGTGTGCATGGCTGCCTAGTATGGACTTTAAGACCTGAAAAGACTGAGGGCTCTGCAGTCACACATCATCTGTGCCTCTTTGATAGACTGTTTGCTCTCTGCAGCTGTGCAAAGATGGAGTCAACATGGAGAACAAAGGCAGACAAACCACACGACTGGCCAGTTCGTATAGTGCAGTTGAATAGCGTGAAACTCTGACTCGTCATTGTCAACAGTGCAGCACTTCAGTGTCGGAAAGGTGGTCAGACTGAACTTCAAGCTGTGCTGGGTCGACACAGCTTGTTGTATTTTATGCTTTGGTGTCATTTCAGTCTAGAATGAGTTCCAAACGCTGATTTATGAGACATATGAGGGTCCCGAAGCCTGGAAATCGCAGCCATAATGGATGATGTCCTGTGGATACAGAAACATAAAGACCGGCAGAGCAGGATGCCGAATTCTTTCTGTGCAGAGGAGCGAGACCTGAGGGGAACATTCATCCTAAAGCACTCTTTAAAATGCGTTTTTAAAAAGCCTGCTGGTGATAGAACTTGTTGTCCTGGAGCCATTTAGATATGTACTGCTGTATTTATCTTCACTATTACCACATCAAAGGTGCATGAAGTCATGTCACACTGAGATAGTTTTTCACATACTAAATACATCTACATTTGTCAGTGGAATCAAAGAGCGGGAGCTTCTTTTTACACATTTTGCACCAGAGTTAAGCATTTATACGTGGAAAAAGACCAAGATGCACATACTATTTTCTCCACTGATAGTGGTCTCCATAAACCTTTTCTTTACCATGTAAATAAAATGACATGTAATGTAAAGCACGGGAGTCAACAGTGTGTGCAGGGATTCAGGTAAGACTGAACATCTGGCACAGGTGACGTCTCTGTTGGCAGGTTATACTCGGCTTTCTTTAGAGGCCGTGATGAAGCAGAGTCCAGTTTGAGGTTCGAGTCTCTCTGCCGCCCCCTACCTGGTCTGCACTGGCTGCTTCCTTTAAATGATCCTGCCCTGCTTCCTCCTCCTCCTCCTCCTCCCCCCCTCAGTCCACCAGCTGGCCCATTCCTCAGTGTTATTATTGGATTTCAGAGAGCCGGGAGGGGGCATATATCACATCTCCCTTCGCCACCCCCTTCCTTCGCACTCATTCTTTCATTCATCTTTTTCCTTTTTAATAACTCCCTTTCTGCTCTTTGGCCATTAATAAAGATGAACTCACTCCGCTGTCGCCTGCCGCCCTCATCTCTCTCTCAGTCGTCTCCTTTCTCTTTGCACTATATTCACCCTCTACCTAAAATCTCACCCCCATCTCACTTAACTTACATCCTCCTTACGTTTTCCTCAATGCCCCCCCCATCCATCCCTCAGTTCATCCTCTTCCTCCCTGTCCGTAAAAAGCTCTTGTCTTCCCTCTGTTCCCCTTCACTCTCTCTCTGTTTGACACAGCAGTCCATCATGTGCCGGGCTCTGGACGCCGGCCTCCCTCCCGACGCTCTCATTCATCAGGACTTTGAAAAGCAGAAATCACTCTCTCCTCTCCTCCGCTGGCCGCTGCCACTTATTGCGCTATCCATCACACCTGGCGGATGATCAATACGAGCCCTTCCCCTCTGCCCCTCCCTCACCCCCTGCTCTTTTCTCTCACCACATCTCCCCCTTACACCTCCTCCTCCTCCTCCGTTTACTCTGCACTGTATTTCTTTCACGTCAGCATGTCTTTGCATTCCAGTTTTATGTGAGAAAACTGAACTTGTCAGCCCTGTTGGACACCTGAAACATGCGACCAGAGCAGAAAGACATGTCTAGCGGTGGTTAAACAAGACGCCCAAGATTTCCTTTGGTTTACTACAGCCCTACTATTACACTACAGCCCTACTATTACACTACAGCCCTTCATATAAGCTGATTTTAGAAGTAGATAACCTTATAAAACAGTATTATAAATATGATAAAATATAGTTACAGGTCAACCCAGTGGCTCACAACCTTTGCAGCTTATGACCCTTTGTAAAAAGGTGTTACGTGTATGGAGGAACTGAGTAACAGTACCACAGCACTGGGATGGCTGAAAAGTCATATTTCTGTAAATATGGGGGGAAAAATGAAGCCACAAGAGCAATTTTTTATTGCAGGAGAACTTTTTCCAGGGACTAAGTTGTTAGGCAGCAGTCTGAATTAATGTTGTTATTCCACCGATCCCTCTTCAGGTAAGACCCAGTTAATGGGGGCAGGCAATAAGAGTGGCTAACAGTGGCTGTAATTCTGCTGAGAGCAGCTTTGCTTTGTAAAACTGATTTGTTCGGGACAGAGGAGTCGTTAAGCACCGCGGCCGAGCCTCCCAGATCCTAATGCCTCTCTAATCTCCTTTGGTATCACTAATTCTTTTTGGTCTATATCGCCATTAAACTTTTTCACAGGTTGTTGGCAATGAATTAAATTACCCTGGATGTATTGAGCAAACTAACCATAAATTGGCCTTTGCTGCCCACACTGGTGTAGGTGGAAAGCTGAGAATATGCTGGTTAACTGGCTGCAGCTGCACAGCAAAATGTAAAGGGCACAGGAAATGCAAAAAGTACAGATGCACATGCTCCTACATGTTTGTGCCCCTCATGTATTATCATTACAGAACTACCGTGAGTATGAATGTCCACACTTTCCACACTTTGTGACCTTTGGCACATTAACGCATCAGCTGATAAAGATGCTGCTGTTTGTCTGGAATTTAAGGCGGTAACTCTGAGCCCAAGACAAATTTCCTCAAAGGGGAATAAAGTAGATCTTGACCTTGATCTCATACAACGTGAACCAGAATTGGGAGGTCATTCACTCGTCTATATTGATGCTGTTTTCCATTATATTGTATTTTTCATACAAATTAAGTTTTTGTTCTGCACAAAATATACATGATAGTTGCAACTTGGAAAACGGGTTAAGACTGTTGTGCAGCAGATTCTGGAAATACCTGCAAACAAATACTTCCCTCAATGAATCAATGTATCATCTTAATGATACAAGAAACTAGAAAGTATAGCTGTCTTCACCTCTCTGACACGCATTCACCATCACTGCCTTTGCTGTGGTGGTGCAAACGGATGCGACCCCATAGTCGCGGCGACGTGATGAGGGACTCGGATCTCGACATAAAAACCAGACGAGCGAACCTGCCAGCAGTTCAATTATCTGTCATTAGCAGGCAGCGCAGCACAGGCACACGGTAATTTGACAAGCTAAACTGATGCGCTCTCATACTGGACCGCTTCACTGGACATGAGTAAATACATTCTCTGGCAAATGCATATAAATAGAAGAGCTGTGTTTGAACAGCTGAGAGAAAGTGAAGGTCCAGGAGGAGTGGGGACAGGTTTTATACACAGTGAGTCAGTAAACTGTGATAAATTCTGACGACTGGTCCAGAAATTGACCTAAATACATGTGGAATAAGTTTGTGAATGGCATCAAACCTTATGATACAATCTCAGTGGACGGACTGGAGCAACCAGGGGTTGATCTTTCTCATCCAACACTGCTTGTTCACACTGATTGAAATGATCCACAGGTCACCGTCTGTCTCAGCCGTCTTATCTCTCCAGTCCGTTCAATGATTAATTCACAAATTGTTTATCTATCTGATCTTTGCATAAGAGTGGTGAATGGGAATGAGGAAGCAGTGTCACATTTAGCAAAATGTCAAGAGAACTTTGAAGAAACGGAAACAGAAATCAATTTCCATCCACCACTGGATATTAGGAGCTGGGTGCTGTTAAAGCATATCAGACGAAGGGAACGCAAAGAGACGACAATGGCAATTAAAAGTGTGCCAGTCAATCACTTACGTTTATTTCATGTTTTTATTTGAGGAGCATCACAGTTTAGGCCACAGGCTTTGTGTCCATCGTTATTTATTTGCGACATCTGTTTCTATTGCACTTTACCAGGTGTAAAAACTTCCCTGCAATATTTAGTGTTTTTCTTCTGAGATTTTCTGTTTCCATCAGATTTTTTAATGTGGAAAATCAAAATGTGCACAAAAGCAGCTGGACAGAAACACACTGAGTGTCCCTGGACTCATACAGCCGTTACAGTGTTTACGCTCCAGTGCTCGCTTGCATTTTTTGACATGCTGGGAGGAATTTGATGGTCTTCCTTCTTTTTAAAGAAAGTAATGAAAGAAAACACAGATATGTTCTATCATGGATAGATAGAGATACAACAGAGCGAGGGCGACGCATTAGCTGTGTCCTCGCCGCCCTCCATCCTGCTGTCCATCAGCTGTCAGGATGCTGAGTGAGGACGGACGCATGGAGGGACAGACATCAGGGGAAAAAAAAAAACAGAGTGACAGAGAAACAGGAAGTGACACAGAAGGCGAGAGATCTCTCATCACCTTAAACATCCTGTGAGAAGCCTCTTGTTTGAGAGTTAACAGATTAGACAGTGAGGGACTGTCACGCTGTAGAATGAGGTTTAACTATGTTTAACCACATTGTTTAAAAGTGGAACCACAAAGTCGTATTTCCTGAGGTTTACAACAAATGGAGTAAATATAAAAGCAAATTCAGCCTCAGAGATATATTTCCTTTTTGGTGCGATATGTGGATTTTAGGTTCTCAAATTGTTTGTGCTGTGCGAGTGATTGATTGGCTGCTCCTCCCCCACTGTGTCCTGTTCCTCTTTCCTTTCCCTCCCAGTGACCTCTGATCCTGATACTGTGTGACGTCCAGTATCAGGACTGATCCAGAGCGAAGGCTGACCTGTTGATCCTCACGCAGTCTTAACACAACTCAGGGACATTCCTCTTCTTGTCCTGCATATGGAATGACCTGGATTTCTTTCTTTCTCCACGTTGACCAATATCAGGGTTTTTCCACTTTCTTCCTCCTATGAGAACATGTGGCATCAATCGTTTTTTGGGGGGGTTGTGTTTTTTTTTTTTTTTTGGCTAGACTTTCCCACTTTAATCCTTCTTCTTGTGAGACAGAGCGAAAAGAGGGGAGAAAGAAAGATGGGAGTGTCAGCGAGGAAGCACACGGCAGCTGAGGGTCATTAATCACTGTCATGATGGAGAGAGAGACGGAGGATGAAAGACATGAGAGATGGAGCGCAGCAGACATGGCAGGAATCTCTCTCCAGAGATGAGATGAATCAGCCCATTCAGCGGCCTTCGCTTTGTTGTTGATATGAGGCTGCGACATCACATCCTGAAGGGCTCCGAGTCAGTGAGGCAGCGACGTCCTGGTCAAAAGAGAGGGGAAGTGAACGCATCACGCTCTGATCGCTAAACAAATATGGACCGTGCATTGAATTACTGCCAGTCGAGCAGCTCCCACAGGCCCCGAATATCTCGTGAAGACAACCGAGTTATCGATCAAGAGAATCTTCAGAGAGTCAGATTATCAAACCCGAGGGTGACACGAACAAAATCACGGATCAGAAACGTTACAGAACTACGTTTTGGATGAAGAAGCCACTTAGACAACTTGTGTTATGATGTCATTGTGTTATCAACACATAATAATACACACATATCACTCTGACCAGTTATAACGGGTTTTGTAAGAATAACATGTCCAGCTGATCCCAGAGACCTGAGAACCCCCGTTATGTAAATATCGGTGGGTGTTTGTTTATCAGTCCTTCAAACTGTACGTTGTATTACTGAGAAAACTGAGAACAGAGATTTGCTAAAAGGTGATCACAAGCAGCAGATACCAGTCGACACAACACATCCCCAACTCCGATGCACTGGGAAAGTTAGAGGACAAAACTGCTGAAGTGCATCAGGTGAATTCCACTGGATTAATGCAGAAACAGGGGCTGCCATCATAGAAACAGGAAAATATAAAACAGAAATTTCTCCCTTTTGGTTTCAGATTTTTTTTTTCTCCTCAAAGGAGAACACACGACATGTGATTTATAGTGCAGATATGTATGCTGTAATAAAAAAAAAGAAAAAAAGAAGCAATTTAATTTCAGCTGGACTTTAAATTATACAGAAAAAAGGAGGGTGGAAAGGGAGAGCGGAGGAATGAGCGTGATAGTAACTCCTTTCTCTTGCCCACACTTCATACCACGACTCTGGCCTGCTGTGCTGTGGCTGACTCTTCAATATGAACCAGATCCTTGAAATCACGATACTTTATTATTCTGGCCATCCTGCAAATCTATAACATCCCTTCGCTTCAAAACGTGGAACGTGTGGATTGCATGTTCTGTATATATTTTTCTTGCCTCGGGCTGAGACGTTGGAGTGGAAAAAAAAAAAAGTTAAGAGTATGATGAATGTGTTCTGGCCAGAGGAGTGTGGGTGGTCTGTATCTGTCAGGGCTGCTATTACAGCAGACAGCAGAGTTACAGGCCAATAAGCCGCACTATCATCACCGTCATCAGCAGCAGATCCCCTTACAACAGCTCTCAGCTGTCCACATCACAGCCCTGACAGCACAAACATGTACTTACCCAGAGAGCTCTGCACTTCAGTGCCTCGCATTAAAAAACATTTGGCTGTTTCACTGTAAGTTCTTAAAGGGCCAGTTCACCCAAACGACAATTGTCGGTTGGATCTAGTGGTAGCAGCTAACATGGTTTTTGTTAGTTACCGAGCAGATTTGTTTTTGAAAAGTCATGTACGTACGGGAGTTTGACTTATGAATTATAATCAATAATCAACTAAAATAAGGCCAAAGTAAGCTTTTGCTCACCATCATATCATCATCGTGGCAATTTAACGACAGGTTCAACAATGTTTGTTGAACTTGTCAACAGTTTTAACCAGAGCGACCGTACTGTCTGTTGAAGAAAACTGGGTTATCGCTGTTAGAAACACCAAAAGTGATTTATCTGCAACTGGCTTAAATCAATGCATTAGTCAGGCTCAAACGAAAACTGTTAACAGAGTCTAATGTGGGTTTTTTCAGGGTAGAGGGGACGTTGTTTTTGGAAAGAGAATACCTCGAAACCCGGGCACACAAAACCAAAACAGTCTGCATGGCAAAATACTGCGAGTGGTAAATAAGAAAAGGCCACGTTTGTTTTTATGGAAGAAACAGCAGCTGAGAACGCACTGGCTGGAAAATTCAAAACAAGCGAATCAGGGGTAGTAATCCTGCTGTTCTTTCACAGCATCTTCGCCCTGTTACCTCGTGTTTACCTGTGTTTTCCCGGAGCTGTGACGCTCCTTCGCTGGAATTTCTATGAGAGATCTACTGCTGCAATACGAGCGCGGCCGTTATAATTACTGGGCTAAACAGGAGAGGGCTGCTATCAAAACAGTGTGACGTTGGTCGGTGGCGCTGATTCATGACTGTGAAAACAGGCGACACACACACACACACACACACACACACACACACACACCTATAGAGGGCAAATGCAGGCAACTTATCTGTGAGATTGGGGAGGAGAATAATGAGGTCACCTATGAGGCAGCTCCACTGTGTTGCGTTAATGAGGTTGCTGTCTGCCACTGTGGCCAGCTACAAGGACACACACACAGTAGATCACCTAGCATTATCTGTCCTCCGTCACTTGGCCTGGCACCCGTACAGAGCCAAAGAGAGAGGGTGTATCCGAGCACGGAGCTAGACTGCACCGCCGCTTATATTTCTGTCTGCGGCTCATGTTCGGCCGTCTGACAGCACAGCATTGATTTATGAGTCCTGCAGACATACACAGCCAGCAGACGACCAGTGCAGTGTGTGTGTTTTGTGCTCACGTGATTGATTATCCTGTCTGTCTTGACTGTGGCATTTTTGAAATGTAATCTCTCTGAACAGCATGAAAGGTGTGAGACCCCAGAGAAAACAGCCCCCCACCCCCCCCCACTTGTATCCCTGCCTGTATTGTATTATTAGCATACCTTTGCACAGGCTTGCCAGGAAATTGAATTCCCTCTCTTCCTGTAAAACTCTCCCCTGGATTAAACCGTCACTGTGTGATTTACTGTAACCTCGCTGTAAACAGCGGCATCCCTCCACGCAGCGCTGATTGATGCGCCAGCAGAGTGTTTTGTGTTGCCTCACTGTCACACCATCATACAGTGCATTTCATTTAGCTTACAGCACAATGAAAACAGCACTAAACACAATGGAGGATGTTTGCTCGGCTGTAGAGTGGAGAGAGTTGCATTAAAATGTCAAAGGAAAGTTTCCAGCATCCTGTGGAATCAGTGAGAGCAAAGGGAGGAACTTCTAGTACCAGGATACCAGCCTACGGTGTTCCTAATAAAGTGCTCGTACTCGCTGTAGTTGTGTGCAGTTTTCCGGTATAGTGGGGCATTTCTTTTCGAGCACTGGTTTAACTTCTCACTGACACTGACTTCTTTTCATCTTGTGTTTCAGGCGCCGTCAAACTTTGTTGCAGCAAAGTGTCGATGTTTCCAGATTTCTGTTTGGTGAGTGCGGCGTTAACGTTAACCTACCTACGAAAAACACGACTAACATCGCAATAAATCGAAATGATCCTTTAAAGCTTCCGCACTGACGTAGTTCTAACAGTCCCAACTCTGGCACGGCTCCCCATTTTTCTTCTTGCGTTTATGTGTGTGTCTGCCTCTGTGTAGCTGATGATAAATGAGTGCAGCAGATCCTGAGAGAGCTCAGAGAGGAAAGAATAATGGGTATTTAAGCACACTTGTAAATTACCAACACATTTGTCTTAGACTGTCCCCTTAGGGATGTCTGACAGCACAGCACACAAAGTATATAAAGCTCACATACAGTACATCTGTTCCACATAGCCTTATTGGATCTGCTGACATCACTTAAATACAAACTGTCACGCCACGTACCATAATTCATACTTTGACAAAGCGCATAAAGCAGCCTTTGCTGTCTTTGCACCTGCATGTGTGTGTATAAGATAGAGCCTGTCTCAGCAGGTGTGTGCCGGGTCACGCAGAGTGCACGGCGATGTTTATCTCTAAGTACCGCAGACAGGCATGCTGGACCGCCTGGTGGGAAAATGGGATTACAGCTATCTGTTCCTCTGCAGCATGCTGAGCGCCAAGCCTGTGATTTCGCAGTTACATGCTTCCATCAGCTGCACACATGCTGCCTGCCACTTTGTTATGCAGAGGTGTTTGACCTGGCAAAACAGCCGAGCAAAAAAACACGATGTTGTTGATGATGATGATGATGATGATAAAATGTCTGGCATGTTCACTTTCAGGTTTTTCAGTATTTAGTGACACAACAAGAGATGTGAGATTAGTGAGAATGATTATTAATTCCGGACTGAAACATAAATCAGCACAACAACAGCTGAGTTCTGAACTTGATGACTTTGCTTTGACTTTTCGTTGGACTGCGTCCTGCAGCTAAGCACAGGGTTGTTTTGAGTTTCCTGCCAAAGTTGGGATCATAACACAGAGTTGTGTTTCTCCAGCCGCAACCTGCGGAACGGCTTCCAGAAAAAAAAAAAGCCAGAGCGCTCCAATTCATCATCCTCATTCATAAACAGTCATTAATGTTTATGACAGGTGTCCTGACATGTTTAGGACAGCATTATGTCTGCTTTACGAGACCACTGTCAAGTCGGGTTTTACGACCGTGGCACGCGGAGGCAGCGAGGGGACCGCTGGCAGCGCGTCCCAGGGGTTCTGGGATGTTTAATCAGTTACTCGAACACACTCACAAATAAAAAAAGAGAGAACAGAGTTTGGCAGGGAAGTTGGTCTGTTTGACAGGGATAGCCATCAAACCTTCTCATTAAACTCTCCGGATCCAGGCTCCCCTGTTCTTGAGGGCTTTTATTGGAAAATCACTATTCTCAATTTGCTAGCTGTTGTAAAAGTTGTGTTCCAGGTAGTGGTTGTGGGTTCTGGTGGGGGTTAAGCAACGCCACACAATCCCCCACCCCCCTGCTTTATGGCACGCTGTAAAGCAGTTGGCGGGCAGACAGCGGCAGTATCTTTTTATCCGGCTGCTAATTTAAGGAAGGAGATTAAGGTTGTGAATTACATTTATGGAACCAGCTTTTTTGTATTTGTTGATAGTGACAAAGAGGTTGGTTTGAGGCATGTGTAGCGAACATAGCTGCTCTTTCTCCATATTTTATCAACTGTCTTGTTTTACACTTGCTGTGTTTCCTTCTACTCTTTATCTGAGGTTAAACAGAGCAGTAGTATAACTGACTCAAATCAAATGTAATTTTATATATATATGTGTTTGTTTTTATCTGACCTGTTAAGCAATAGAGATAAATTAGGCCTTATAAATGAAAATAATTGACCCTTTATTTAGGTATTGATTTTTTTTTTGTGCCTTTTCTGTTCCAGTTGAGGGAATGTGGCACAGGAAAGAGAGAAGCGTAGGTGTATGGGCTTAAAACAATCCATTCTGTTCTCATTAGAAAGCTGACGGCATTAGCACATAAGCTGTTTTGTAAAGGATAAATGAGTAGTTTTGAGAAGGAGAACAATGTCGTCTTCAGGTCCAAAAAGTTTTATGTAATCTACCACTCTTACATTTTTAAAAACGTCATAAACTTTATTTACAGCAGAGGTTTCCATAGCCAGTGTAAGCGTTCACAGAATATGGTGAAGAATAGCTCTCTTTAAATAGCCTATCTTTGAGTTGAAATAGTAGCTGTGTGTCACCGGGGCTCGGACATGCACTGCCCTTCCCTGCGCCCCAGCAAGCACTTTACAAACAGACGTAAGCACTTTTATTGATAGGGTAATCCTAGACTGATTAATGACCCAATAATCAGCTGTAACCTGCAATAAATCAGCTCCTGATCAATACGGCCTGTGCTCTGCAGCCGTGGCCAGATCATTACCATGTCACTGTATATCTACCATTAGCTCAAGGAGGCTCAGCGCTAACGGGAGGGAGAGGAGTGGAAGAAAAAGTGTTTCCTTTCTAATGTGTTGGAAATGGGATTGATAGAGAGGTCATTTTTTAATTTCATTTGTCTGCCCGCCCGCCTTCCTCCCTCCGTCTTCTTTCAGTCTGATTAATGACCGAACAGCACCGGCAGTGATAAAGATGGAGAAGGGTGAGCGGGATGTTAAATTATGATAATGACAGCACAATTAATGACATTGGGGCACATTCTTCTTCAGCCTTTTGGCACATCACAGCTGCTGGTGGTACTGAGGATGTACAGTACGATGCAGTTAAAGGTGCACTCTTATAGATGGCAATGGTTCCACCAGGAATTATAGATGAAAATAGAAAGACTGTTTGGGCAAGTCGAGGCTGTCCTCCCATGAAAAACGACAGCATCAGAGGTTTCTTTGCTTTGGGTCATCGTCGTGTTGAAAGGTGAACCATCGCCCCGGTCTCAGGCTGTGTGCTCTCTGGTGGGTTTTCCGTATAGGGGACCTCTCGGTATATGACTGCATTCATCCTTTCCGCAGTCCTGACCAGTTTTCCTGTCCACCCTCCCGCCCCTCTACACCACACACCATGCTTCACTGTACGGAGGCCATGATGTTTGGAGCTCTGTCCAAGGGGTTCAGTGTCTGTCTCATCAGACCATAAAATCCTTTTCCTTGTTCTGTCAGAGTAGCAGGTCATTCTCCGACCCACTTCACCATAACGCCTGTTGACCTATTGCTTGTACTGATGTTGTGTACTACAGTGTATAGAGATATTATGTGGGAAATTATAGTGTAAGTCTTTATTTCTGTTACAGATTGAAATTCTTGTTAATCATCACATACCCATTTATTCTTTTCCTTCTTAAATCAATTGTTTGGTGGATTGTTATTTTTTGTTCGTAGCTGAAAAGTCTTCATCCTTTGCCAGTTCTCTTTGCTCTGTCTAGCTTAGCTAAACTTAATCAACACATCATTAAGTTTTTATTTTTTTCAGTAAATATTTTTCTGCTTTTATATCTGTTTTTTTCCCCGAGATGTAATTATGCTGATTGAGATGTGAGCCTGACTTTGCTCCCCGAGCAGGCTCTGGATCAGAGGGAAGAAAAGAAAGAAAACCAGGATTAATCAAAACCAGTTCTTGGAGAACTGAAGTTATAAATTGTCAAAACTGCTCTCTCAGCTGAATTGGCTGAAACTGGATCTGCAGCCTCTTATTTTTTAGAACTGAGAACATGCCGCTAACTGAACATGAATCTCTCCATCAGTCTGTTTATTTATAAACCATAATGACCATAACATCATAAAACCAACTGTGTGTGTGCCTGTAAACCTTTTGCGTATTTCTTGGAACGTAATCTCTGTTGACATGTTCTGCACCTGCTGTACAAACCAAACTTTGGTCCAACGGCGTCTTTGAGTGTGTTGTGATAAACGACATGGAGGGCTTCAGCAGGAACACCTTTACCCAGTTATTTTAAATAGCACAGAACCAGATTCAGGTGCCAGTTTGTTCTCAGCTCTGTCACCTTAAAGCAAACTGGACATCTACCCACTAAAACATCAGGCGGGTTGTGGAAAGGAGAGACAGTGTGGTGGATGCACTGCATTCGAATGGAGTGTCCCCTGAAATCAGATTAGAGGTCAGGGTTTGGTCAAAGCACATCCCAGATCCACAGAGGAGATGAGGAGATCGCTGGAGCAGTGGAGGGGCGGGGTCACGAAACCAGGGAAATAAGGATCAAATCAGCTAAGTGAGCAGCAGAGAGAGGATGGGCCGGGGTAAAAGGAAGTGAGGATGACAAGGTGCAAGCAGAGGAAGAGCATGTGGGGAGATAAGATAAAGAGAAGGGGGGGACAGAGAAGAAGAAAGGTAATTTGAGAGAGAGCCAGTAGGAGAGGTTGAGGCAGGGCTGACAGTGGGCCATTCATCCTCCATGCTAGAAGAGACAAACTGCTGGCAGTGGAAGACAGGCCCCATAAATCACTTGGCAGCACTCTCTCTCTCTCTCTCACACACACACACACACACACACACACACACACGTGCATGCAATCGCTCAGTAAAACACATCCGTGGCCACACACATGCGCAGTAACCCACATGTGAACAGAAAACACACATCTCCTACAGCTTATTTCAACAAGCTCTGTCTTTGTGTTTCACTCTGGTCACCTGGGGGTGTTTTATTTTTCTTTCTTTGGTACAGTGCTGGAAAGTAACCGCACATTTACTCCTGTAGTCTACTTAACAACAGTTCTGAGGCATTCTGTGCCTGAGCCTTTCCATTTCAAACTAATTTATATTTCAGTGGGAAATACTGTACTTTTGACCACCACATTTCATTGGTAACTACAGATACAAGTGAGTTCGCAGATGAAGATTTTACATAAAAGGTGCTGTATAAATTAAGTTATTTAAGTTTTAGTATTATTGTGAAATAGGTTGACAGTTGTCTTCATGCTTGAACTTGTACTAAAAGCTTCATAAGTAACCAATACTAGTTCTACACATAACATTTTGCATTATTATTTATGTTTCGGAATACAAGACAACACAGTGATATTTTGGGAAATAGGATTTCTTGTTGAGGGTTAGATGAGAAAACTGTGACCACAATTGTGTCTATAGACTATGTAAAGCTACTGCCTACAGCCTGTTAGCCTAGCTTAGCATAAAGACTGGAAACGGGGGACCAGCTAGCCTGTGTGGCACATAACCCCTTTGTTAACACTTCACAAATTAAACTCTTTTCTCTTTATGCTAAGCTAAGCTTTTATTTTTGACACTTTATGTACATTTTGCTGTTAATACATCTGTAGTTTTGCAAAAGTAAGATTTTGAAGGACTTTTAATGAAGTAATTTCACACATTTGTACTTTTTTAGTAAAGGATCTTTCTACTTGTAGCTCAGATCCACTGCTTTGGTCGCTTTATTTCTTATGCAACACAACAGTTTGGAAAGACGAGTGTGTGGTGAAGGAAAAAGTTGGAGCAAATGTTCCTGTAACCTTTTGGATTTTCCGCTCACAGTCCAGTAATACTTAGCTGGCGGTGGAGTGGTCCGACTCGTTCTTCCCTTCTGTCTCTCTGCGGCCAAGGCCGGCCGCTCTGTGACTGATCGACTCCCTCTCTGTGGGTTCTGTCAGTCACAAACCTCCCACTTTCCTCCCCTGCCCAGAGAGGGTGAGGAGTGCCAGTTCCTCTCCGCCCAGCCCTGACCTCTGCGCTGACATGCGTGGCGTGTTTTGACAGCGGGCCACACGCTGACCACGGCTGCCGGGCAGGTCGGGGGAGTGGCTGCCCTCGTGTTTTCACTGGAGGATGTTCTTTTTCATTGTTATTTCAGTGATTATTAAGGTCGGACCTTTCTGTAACAGTTAATTAAATGGGGTGAGGATGTGATTCACTCAACAGCTTCTTCTGTGGCAAAAGAAACCTGCTCTGTCTTGCCTTTAAGGGCTTCTAATCCACCTAAAATTATTTCAGTATCATGGATATTAATGCAGACATTTAGTGCTGGTTCAGGCTTTTTAACTCTGCCAAGAATTAAATTGCTGGAGAAATACTGAACCCTGTGAGACACGGTCAGATTTAACCAAACTCTATGAGCTATTTCTGTAAATCAAAACATAGAAGAAATAATCTGAAACACATCTTTCACTCAGTGCTCTTCTTACCATTTCTTTCTTCTCTGTATGTTGCACATCTGATATTTATTAAGTTGAATATTCCTATGTGAGATATTTGGCATCTGCCCCGACATGTTTTAAATTTATTTAATTGTTTGTTTTAAATATTATTATCATAGTACCCATGAAAAAAAAAACTACCACGCACATGATATGTGCATGTGAAGCCACAAACAGACTAATGGGTGATTCGGTGTGCACGCTGTGAATAATTAGGTTCTGTGGTTAGAAAACCCCACGCATCCCCTTCATCCCACCCATCTGACGAAATTGTTAAAATAAAATCTGTCAGCAGTGGTAAAAAGATTGGGTGGCCCACATTTTTATTTATTTTTTTAACCGCCCCAGTGAGCCCACAAATAATGTCAGTAACAGTCAACTACTACGGGGCAGCAGGTCAGAGGTGATCCAGAGAGCAGGTTAACATGATGAGCACATTGTTAATTTCCTCTCAAATGAACGGAACTAACAAAATAGATCATGTACAGTCAGTAATGTAAGTACACAGACGTACTTGGGTGCTTGTGGGCAGTGCAAACAAGCTGTAAACATGTTAACATTAGCATTCAACTGGATTCATGTTTTTTGGCACCTGATATATCCAGTAGTCACTGTCTTTTGGTTCTGTTTTTGGTCTCCACCAACTTAGGGATGGGAAAAGAAAAACTTTTTTCTAACTGAAAAAAAAAAAAACAAAACCAAATAAAAAACACAGCTTACTGATGAGAGCATAGAGAGTGAACCTGAATAGTACAGCTGCTGCTTGTAAAATGAAAACTTTGAGCTAAAATACATTAGGAAGCTCCGAAAAGCTGAGAGGAACTGCAGAGTTGGTGATAACGACCACTTTCACACACAAGTGGTCCTCTAATCAATTGTTCATATAAAAATATTGATTGCAGCAGCTTTAAGTGCACCCAGTCACTACATTATTCTTGTACTCTATGGCACTGTACAAAAAATAATACCATGAAAATATGTGTGAGACCATTATGGTTCATTTGCTGCACATCTACAGAAATACAGACTGAGTGATGTTTGTCCAATCTACTTTACGTTAATGCACTTTACATTAGCGTCTTTTGTGTGTGTCTGTGAGTGTGCACCGTATGCACACTGTGACGAGCTTGTGAGAATAGTCCTATTATGCGTAATGAATGCAGACACTGCTGCAACAGCTGGTGTTTTAATGATGTAAAATATGACGGAGCCTGCATGTGCACAGTGTGGTGGCTCTCACTCATCGTGTTTACAGCAAAAACAGGATATAAATCATTAGTGTGACCCAGGTCAGGCTGCATGTAACCTTAACACAACAACTCTATAGACAGCAGCGAGGAGAGGGAATGTGACTCACATTAGCAATGCTGCAAACAGTAGAGGGGATGTACTGTGTGCGTTTGTGTAAGAATGTCTCACATTACAGTGTGTGTGTGTGTGACGGCCATAAAAACAAAAACTGGGAGCTGAGAGAAGCTAGAAAAGCTGTAAAACTAAGATATATTCCCTCTAATTAAAAATAAACAAACAGCGTCCCATGAGACCAAAGAACAAACAACATAATTGTACAAAACATATAAATCCCATTAGAGCCTCAGGATCTTAAGATAGAAACTCATAAATCGAGTCGGACGTGATCTATCTTTGTTTTTCAGATACATGTGTGCATGAAGGGAGTATTTTTATATGTACCATTTTGTACTCGGTGCGTAAAAAGCTTTTAATGAAGACAAATGAAATCATTTCAAGCCAGATGTCATGTTACTATCATGTTCAGCCACTGAGTTTCTCCTGTTTCTCCTTCTTTTCTGTCTCTGTTATTTCTTTTTTTTCCTCCTGTCTGACTTTAATATATAATTTAATAATTCCCTTCTTGACCTTTCTTCCATTGCCCTCAACCATATGTGAACCAGTGTGGTCAGGTCAGGGGCAAAAGGGCGAACACGAGGTCAAACACAACACAACACAACACAACACTTCATCTGGACAAATCATATCAGTCATTTAAACGGTCTTTGAGTGATTGGTTGTTTGTCGTCAAGTGTCGCCCTCGGCCAGTACAGTTGAATTAAGCTTCTGGTTCATTAGTTTCCTAACACTTTGCCAACCAGCGGCAGACGGCAAAGACTTTGTGATTGTTTGTCAGTGCAGTCGCAGCCAATTACAGGACTCAAAAGGAGAAGCATTAATCAAACCTTTAGTACGGTGGCAGACATCAGATTGCAGAGGGCTGCAAAACAAATATGTCACTGTCAGTGAGGCCATACAGCAGGCATTTAGGGGATTGCATTAAGTTGATGGCTCAGCTGAATAGCAAGCTAAGCTAATGTGGAACAGGGGCCTCTGGAAACTATTTGCTTGACTCTGTGGGAGGCGGAGGGGAAGAGAGTGGAGGAGTGAAGCTGTCTTCATTCTTCCATCCCTCATTTCCTATCTCTTCTTAATTCTTTCTGTCTATTTTTCCACCTTTTGTCTTTCTTATTTAAGCCGACAGGCTGAACTGGAGGGCGTGGGATGGCCAGTGGGGGAATAAGGATGAGAGAACAGTGGTAGAAGGGAGGAAACAGATGAAATGAGATAAAGACGAGCAGCTGGGTGAGCTGCAAAGAAAGAAACAATAATGGAGAATGGTTGGTGGAGGAGACAACACAAAGAGTGGTGCCGTGTTGAGTATAAAACAATGGTGTGGAGTTCCCTTTAGTGGTTTAGTGTGCATTTGTGTTTCTGGAGAGATGGAAGAGGTGGCCTTTGTTATCTTGCAGTGCTTGTTTTCTCATCCTGCAGCTACTGTATGAAAATAAAAAATAGTGTTATGGGACAAAGATAACATCATGATTCATAGTGGAACTTGTGAATTTTACTGCACGCTACGAGTCACTGGATCAAAAGGGATCCAGTTTGGGTCAGTGAAGCACCAACACAATGCTGAATTACTGACATGGGCCGAAGATCACCTGAGACAGGTGCTTGTTTTGACTCAGTGTTTGGGTTATTGTTAATATTTCTGCTGGATTGTTATTGAGACCTGTAACTCTACTTTGATCTGCGAAATCAGTGCCGTTCTGCTTTGCGGTTCTCATATGGGCATCTGAATTTTCAAAAAAGCATCCAGATAAGTTAGAAATGAATCCGATCCTGCTGTACACTGGTCCAAATGGAATGCGTTTTAACCTGCCCTCTGCATACATGTAGGGCTCACTGAACTTACCAGTGATGAAATGACTCTAAGTCCTAAATGAAGCCTGCAGAAGTGATATCACCTGGATGACATACAGAAGCACGGGATGAGTCAAAGCGGGAGTTTATGGATCAATAGCTGTCACAGCTCCGGAGTCCGATGATCTGTAAAGCTCTCTGCTTAAAAAGATTATGACTGCACTGTGTGCTGGGCTACTGTGGTTATACAGTGAGTGTGCGTGTGTGTGTGTGCGTGTGCGCGCGTGTGTGCACGTAAAGGAATAAATTACAGGGTAATGATATTAAAAGCACAAAGTCGTTAAGATGCCAAGTTAAGACACAATAAATCCACTCATGGCTTCTACAGCCTGTCCCCACACTGGGTAATTAAATTAGATTTATAAGCCATATTACATCAGTGCTAGATACTTCATCCACCCTCAGCTCCAGCACCGTCCCTCCATTTTGCCCTGCTTTATTAGACGACCTGACAGCCAGCGAAAAATATGGGGGAATGTTTCAGGTCTCGGGCTGCGAGAGCTCTGCACTGGGCACTCTGTCTTTGGTGGTGTCAGTCGTGTCCACTGATAATATATTAAGCGCTTCACTCCTCTGCAGATCGGGGTTGTAGCAGGGCTGCCTATGACACAGCCAAACAGCTTCATCATGATCCACACTCACTGCTGCCACTGCTGCTTTACTGCTGCTGCTACTACCAGCCCATCCTGGACACCTTCACGCTCCTTCACCTCAGTGGGATTCTTTGGAGGTTTTTGAGTTCAAGGATACAGCAGGTAGAACAGTATCCCGAAGAAGTAGCGAGGTGGAAAGTGAGGGTGGAAACTTTTATATGAGAGACCAGAATTTACTTGGTGTCACAACCTGCAGCTGCCTTTTTATTAACTGCAACTAAAAGTCAGTTTTCATGGGCTAGACAGTCCAGCTAAACAGCAAAACAAAACAAGTGCAGAACACTCTGTGAACCATTTTCATAGACTATTTCTAAAGTAGCTCCAAGTCCATTCACCTCCAGTGTGTTACGGTGGAAGAGTCAGGTATCTCAAAAAACGAAATCATGGCTAGGCCTGTAAGAAAATTGTAAATTTGGTGAATTGACCCTTTAAAGTAGAGGCCAAGAGCAGGGGTGTCACTAGAAAAGGAAAAAAAGAAAAATCCCAACACGTAATGATACAAAAGGATGAATATGCCAGTCGTTGGGATGATTGTGGGCAAAAAATAGCAAGCACGTTATTATTATGGATGAAGGAGTGTGTGTGGGAGGACACTTATCTGCCAGCATCAGAGTGAATTAGTGAAGACAATAACAAGTATAATAGCAAGTGCAAGATTAATATTATTGTATTTGACGTTTCGCGTGTCGGCTGGAAAACTTCACCGGATCCGACGTTAACATGGGAGATTTTTGAACAAGAGCAACATTATAAACAGAACAGAGACGTGGAGGCACGCGGCAGGAAAGGCAGGCTGACGTGAAAGCAGTGAAGAGGATAAAAGACACTGAGTTCAGCCTGGTGTGGTTGATTTTAATGAGCTGTGGCACTTTTATTATCATTATTAATTAGCAGTTTTCAACCAGCTGGGTGTGATCAATAAGGTGGAGTGAAACAAATTTCAATGGCCCATTGGAATCAATCAGAAAGAGTTTTTATCTACATAACTGCCACTAAGCCCCGCTCATTAGTGCTAACATTAGGAGATGAGAGATCTGCGGCATTTTTAATTGGAGCGACAGAACTGAGCAGCCATTTTTCTTCTTCTTCTTCTTCTTCTGCTCATTTTTAATCTCTGCAATTTTTCACCTTCCCTTTGTTTCCCCTGTATTAATCTTTTTTTTTTCCACCAGTGTTTTTTTTTAATAGGCACATATGTGGCGTGCATGCCTGCAACACACCACTCATGCACCCATACACACTAACAACCTTAATCCTTCTCACCTCTTAATCAGACAACCATTAAAATGGGATTAGAGACTATCTGCTGAAATTCCACATTTCCAAGCGGGAGGTGTTGTCCTTGTTTACTAAAATGTGATTTTCCTCTTTGGAAAGCGACACAATCCCTTACACTCGACATGATGAGAGCGGATGTAACACACGGGACGCCAGTGAACCACAGGTCTGAATCTGGAGATTGTAGATACTGTAAAACGTAAAATACTAAACCAACATGCAATCACCATCTCTCGTTGAATTGCTAATCTAATATTTCTAATATCCTCTCCAGTGATACTGCAGCTGTTGCGATCTACTATTCAAAAGAAAATTCAACTGTTTCTGACACATTTGCAGGAAAAAAAGATTCAAGCCTCTGGTTGGCAACGGTGCTCGGTCCACCGCTTTGGTGCAGACTGAAATATCTTAAGAACTATGTGATGATTTAACGTGAAATCATATGCCGCTCAAAAATTAAAATTTATGAGCCCAGTTGAATGATCAGACTGTCAAAAACACCCAGCAGCGAGTAGTTCTGTAAGCTTAGCAGTCTGTACCTCACCCAGCGATTTGAATCACAACAGAGAGTAAGTAATGTACAATCTCAAATCACAGATGGAAGTAACAGCAACTGCACAGTTAGTTATGGTATGTTGGCCGGCCATCTTTGCTGAGAACAACTTTTCTCTTTTATCCAAATAAAAATATTTCTTTGTACTTCCGGTTGTTGTGTCGCTTCAGCCCATAGTTCAGAAAAATTCCAATACATCTGTGGTCTGACAGCTATTAGTCAGTCGTTCACCCTCCAGTGGAGTTAACGGCTTCAGGGTTCTTTTAATGATAAAACATAAAGTTTTAAACATGGTGTACAAGCACATACAGAAATTAGGTGACCTTACTAATGATTTTTTGTTCCCATCTTCACAGATTTTGCACCGAGAACAAATTCCAGTCAAAATTCATGCCCCCGAGTTATTGCTGCAGAAAAATAAAACATGTTTATTCAAACACCACACTTATTACTAAGAATAAATAAATGTCATTTCAGTTTAACTTTAAACTTGATAAAGCGATCATCTGACTCCCATCTTGCATCTCTCTTCCTTTATCTCCCTTCTTCTTTCTCCTTCCTCATCTCCTCTCATGGCAGCCAGCGGTGGAGGGCTACTTAGCACACAACAGTTAATACCTGTCTAATTTATTAGCCTCCAGCCCCAGCCCTGAAGGGCCATTAGCAACACACACTGACACAGCACACCGGCCTGTGTTGTAATTTATTGTCTTATTACAGTGCTGCAGTGGCATCAATTAATTATCCATTAAAGCGCTGCTGTCCCAGGATTTATGGAGGGGACTGTGGGGGCTGTGGGAGATACAGTAGGAGAGGAATGAGGGAGAAAGTGGGTAGATGTGAGCCAGGAGGAGCAGGTATACGGAATTTTTGTTTTTGGGGTCCACATTGGTTTGAAGGTTAGGATAAAAATAAGGCTGGCTGAAAATGCTTTAAATAAAAGCAATAGCCACAAATCAAAAGTTGTCCTCTTGTGAGGTGAGAGTCACAATTGTGAGGTTGTGCATCACACACACATGGTAATCTTAAAATATAATGTATAACACAACAATTTCCAAGACATAATGCATCATTAACATCCCCAGGCTGGTCTGCACTCTCACAACACTAAAACGGTCAGAATGAAGGGAAGAAACACAGAGTGGCGTGATGTTCTTTGCTGCTGTGGACATTAGCATCATTACAGTTATTGTTGAGCTAAATGAATTTTCTGTCCTGCAGCTTTACTGTTTTGGTTCATTCTCACATTCTCTCATCACTGCAGGAAGAAATGCTCCAAAAAAAAAAAAAAAAAAAACCCTCTGTACACCACCTGCTCAGCACCTGCTCTGCAGACAGACACACTCAGCTGTTTGGTGCTTGACTATTTCCATTCAGCATAAAATGGAAATACTCAGATACATAAAAATTATACTTAAATACAGTGACCTTCCACCAGTGATGGACACAAATCTCTGTGGATGTTTGGATGAAGTGTTTTCTGTGTCAGATTCATCTTCACATGAGCCTGGTTAAGTTTACAGAGCAGATTTACTGTATATCCTTTACATCCTCAGTGCACAGAAATAGAAACTCCCCTGCATATATGAGATATAGCGATGGAAAAATCCCCCCCTCCCCACCTTTCCCCATCTCTGCCCCAACCAACATCTTCCACCCAAAACACAATTTGTACAGAAAACAAAGTGTTTTCCAGCACTGACAGGCAGAATGGATTACTTCCATTACACTCTACAAGAAACACATTCTGTTGAGATGATAGGGTTGTAAATTATTGCAGAAGGTGCTGCTGCTAACAAGTCTGGTGATCCGGGGCTAATGGGGCTCACATTCACTAACTGCATCCTGGCAATGTGACAGGATGCAGTTATCAAACGCACCCAAATGAGCATCATCGTCACCGTAGTCTGGGCAACATGCTGACTCACAAGAGCTACAGTACTGGCACCAGTCATCTCTGATTAAGGCACCATTAATGAAGCATTTATAAGATGGAATTAATGGCTTTATGAGAGGTTAATAGATCATTTACTAATACTTTGTAGATCAGTTATAAGCCTCTGAACACTGGAACAACTTTTTGGGTTGCCAGATTGTGAAAAATGAGACTTTGCTTTTCTTTTTCGCTCGTTAAATCATCAGGTAAACCCCTCCAGTGTTTAACCACAAACACCACATACAGTAGCCAGTGGGGACACAAACAAACAAACAAACTACAATTGTTCAATTGTAAATCTGCCATAGCCTCTGTCACCTGTGGCGTCCCCCAGGGTTCAGTCCTTGGTTCCCTTCTCTTCATCCTGTACCTGATGTCTCTTGGTCAGATCCTGTGTCCTCGTGGCCTCCATTTTCATCTGGACAGTGGTGAAACCCAGCTCCTCGTCTCATTCCAGACCCTCAGCTCACCACCCTTTGGATGAATTGCCTGTGATCTCTTAACCTTTCATCCAGTGCCATCATGACATCAACATTTTAATTTGTCCCATACTTTGGTTTATGATCAAATACCTGCAAAACCGATGATGCTCCCACCAGTCTCTGCTGTAGTTTGGGTTTAGTGCTAATTAGGAAATGCGGCACCACGCTTGATTACTTGATAACACAATCTTGTAAAGCATCTTTGAGTATATTGAAAAGAACTCTATAAAACTGATTTATTATTATTATTTCCATGTACACAAAAACAAAACAGATGCAGACTTAAATACACAACAATTGCACAATATGTATAAGTGCACACAGACATAAACAAGCACACACCCCGATGATACGAGAGGTGTTTATAGTTTGGAAAAGTCCTTTGTCTTCCTTTGTTTTAACTTTCAACCAAACCAGCCCTGACACCAACAAACCCATCATCAGTGTTTCCACGACAACAGCTTTATCATGGTCAGAGTTCACATTCATACAAATGTGATTCCTGTGCCATTGTAATCTCTTTTCATCAGCTCGGAGAAACAGTCGTGAGCACAATCACAATAGATTCACACGTCCTTGGGAGGAAGAATATATCCAAACATGAAAAAAAAAACGTGATTTTCCTTCACACCTCAGTTGTGCTGTCGTCCCGTGGGTGGCGCAGACAGGAAATAGGAATGACGGCTTCCTGCCTGAGCCGGCTTTGAAGGCAGGCTACGAGGGACGATGTCATGGCAGAGCAATGTTCCTGAGCTTTCACCAGGCTCTTTGTAATGTGTGATTTACAGCTTCCCCTCCTGCTGTTTCATCTGTGATTTAGTGTTTCCCGGTCAGATGGCTATCGGCCGCCTTACATGTCCGCTCTGTTCCTGCAGGACAGTATGTGGAAAAAAAAAAAGTAACACAAGAGAGCTTCAGACCACCACGATCAGGACTTTGCATATTAGCGTTTCAAACAGATGGGTATCCAAACAGTGATCTACTCTCTGTATAATCTTAAACCAGAATAACCCAAATTTATACATAATAAGTGTCAGTGGTGTGGGAAGTATATATACTTTCATATACTTTACGTAAGTGAAAGTACAAATACATCAATTCAAAAAGTACAAGTAAAAGTCATTTTTTGCTTAAACATTGTATTTAATTAATCAATCAGTTATAAGTTTTGTAGCCATGTCAGCTCTACAGTACTGGTGCTGTGACCCAAACACACACATGTTCCTGTTTGTACTCAGTACTTTCCCTGCCTTAACCTCTGACCTCGTCCTTTTCCTAACCTTCACCCTCACCCCCAACCCCATCCTCATCGTAAAACTGCCGTCATGTTTTTTTTAATAGCTGCTTGTTTTTTAAAATCCAAACTTTATTATGACTTGAAATTAACTTGACAGCAGAAAAGCCTTAATTGATATGTGAAGTAATTGACAGTAACATGTGTAAGGCAACATCTTAATTCAAAACCATGGTGTTATACAAATCATTAACAGCTGTCACACTTCCCTGAATTTAATGACCTTCGTTATCATTTCTATTGCAGTAACTGACTATGACTGTGAAGGGGAGTACGTCTCTCCTCTGAGAGCAGATACAGTAACAGCACAGTGCTGAAAAGGAAGCAGAGGTACCTGAGGAATTGTTCTTGGACGTGAGACAGCAATGTGAATATGCTACTAAATGGTTTTGACAAATACATTTTGCTGAACAAAAATGTCAAACAGCCTGTGTGGTCATTCAGGTTGGAGGACTTGTAGAGTTACGTCTAATGAAACCAACATCAACTGATCTTTTCTGTTCATCTGGGGGCAGGTGAAATTAGCTGTGGATACAACACTGTGACATTAAAGTCATAATAATCTTTCAAAACTCCAAAGCTACAGTGTGCTGCACTGTCCATTACGGTTACATAACTATTTCAACAGTTTATTAATATATTAATGTTAGCAGCTGTGTAGACTTATCTGCTCTTGCTAGCTAACTACTTTGCATGCACTCACAGTTACAGCATGCAGTGTTCAGGTGTTAAGGTGCAGCAGACAGCTCGACATGTTAATGTGTTTTTACTAACAATACTCACAGTCTGTCCAAGTTACCCCGGGAAACTTCAGAATACAAGGGGAAAAAAACACACAAACAAAAATGTGTGTGTGTGTATACGTGTGTATACGTGTGTGTGTGTGTGTGTGTGTGTGTGTGTGTGTGTGCACGTGTGCGTGCATTAAAGTGTGCTTTTGTGTGAGAAAGTCCAGGGCCAGTCCTGATCCCTCCCTCTCATCACGGCTGTGTCTGTTTTTAATCTGGGCCAGTGATTTATGAAGGAGCTCGGACTGTGTATATCTCCTCACTTCCTTTCATTTCTCAAATGGTTTGTGCA
Organism: Toxotes lorentzi; assembly: GCA_037833715.1. Lineage (NCBI taxonomy): Eukaryota > Metazoa > Chordata > Actinopteri > Toxotidae > Toxotes > Toxotes lorentzi. The sequence continues at coordinate 17,201,273 of JBBMJY010000008.1, read as the reverse complement.
CCGCAGGATGATAGATTTATCTACACACAACCCCTGCATGACTAATTAACTCTGAAATATCAGGGCCAGATGTGGAACTGAAAGATGGACCCCAGAGTGCTTTCTCTCCCTCTCGATCTTGCTCTTTCGTTTTTCTAACTCTCGCTTGTGATTTTTCTTCTTCTTCTCTTTGTCCCTTCTCAACATTCAGCTATAATTCTGCTGATAATATGACAGGGTGTTTTAGGTGAATGTAAATGTTGTACTGACTGAAGTAGCAAATGGACACAGTTGGTAGTTTTAGGTTTGGAAGGCAGCTAAATAAATGTCTTAACCTTAAAGGAACTCTTCTGGTTTTTGTTTTTGTTTTGTTTTTTTTTCACCGGGCAACCGCACAAATGATTACGTGGGTTTACAATAAATCCCCTGTCTGACTATAATACTTAACTGTAACCATGTATTTGGTGGTTAAGAAGGCAAAGTTATACCCAAACTGTCCATTGGAACTCACAGAATCACCCACTGGTTCAGCTTTGACCTAATACTCTTATTTTAGTTTCCTGATAATCAGACTGAATTTCCATTCCATTTAACTTCATTTTAAGAAATATCAAAGAAATATGCCATTTTAGGAGCTGGAGTCAAACTCCTAATTCATCCAGTACTTTGGTTTATGACAACATGCCTGCAAACCTGTTGGCCTTCCCGTCAGTATCAGCTGTACTTTGTGTTTTGTGCTAATTATCAAATATTTATACTCGCTAAACATCAGGAATTTCTGAAATGACCAGTTTCCCACTTGTAAATGGGAAAATCACATCAAAATCCAAGTTGAAGTTACAACTGGGAAAGTGACATTTTTCTGAAAGCTTCGATGAATGAGACTTGGATTTAATTGAACACTGGAATTTAATAGATATCGTGACATATAGAACAAGTGAGTAATGTTTGGGAGGAATTCCTCTTAAAAAGTCCTCTTTGGTAAAACACGTCGAGCCTTTTTCACAGCCTCCATTTTTCTTCCTTATCAGTCAAACTGTCTGCTCTCCTGTCAGCATAACTGATGTCTGAAGTTCGTCTTCACTTTGAAAAAGACAGATGGCAGTTTTCAGCCTCCTCTCCTGCCTTTTTCTGTGCTCTGTCATTTTCAACCCCCCCACCCCCCTCCCCCGGTTTAAAATGGGTGGGTATGAACACAGTAAGGTGAGGGAGAGAGAGAGAGAGAGAGAGGTAAACCTCTTCTGAGCAGATCCACCTTAAGAAAGCCAGAAGTGCCTCTGACACCCTGACAGCTCACCATGAGTGACGTGTGATCTGTACAAATTTCAGGACTAATAAATCTACCTGTCAGAGGAAGGAGACATGAAAGGGCCGCTGCCCCGCGGCACAGCTTAAATGCAACTGCTGTTGCTGATGAAATTCTGTAGGCTGGAGAATTACAGCTGTCAGGAAAAAACGCCTACATCAGATCTGACGGCTCGCCTGGCTCCTTTTCTAACCTGCTCTCTGTCTCGCACAGCCACTCGCCTCCCCCCCTCCCTTTCCACATTCTTGTTTTTTTTTTTTCCTTCACTCATTTCCTTTACGTTGTTGCTAATCCAAAGTACGTGCAACATGAACTTTTAAAAACGGGCGTGGGAAATATTATCTCTCTGACGTGCAGCAGGAAATATTCTCAGAGTTTTCTTGTTTGTTCCTTCTCGCAACAAAACACACTGTGAAAGGAACAAAGCTAAATCATATCGCGCACAGCTGTTTTTCTTTTCCATTACAAAGCGGCTCTATTTTCTTATTGCTTTGAAGTTCAGCTGGACTATAGCCAGTGAGAGACATTTTCACTGCTGGTCCATGACAGCTATAAACATCAGCTCACCCGTTCCATCATCTGAAGAGAGAAGCATAAACCAGCTGAGCGTGTTGCTGTATTTATAGGTAAACGAGTGGAAAAGCCATTGCTCTCTCTAATCTGTCATAAAGGGGATTTATGGGTGTGTGATGTGAGGACCTTGTTGAGACTGTGTATTAACTCATCTCATGGAGACAGGCTCCATGAGGCGTGCAGCTACAGCCACATCCACATCAGTGGACACTGGATTCAACACAGAAATGGCCCCAAAGCAAAAGCTTATTTTGTTTTTCTATTTAAAGAAAACTCACTACTGAATTACTGACTCCCTGTTCTCTTTATACAACATAATAAACATATAACATAATAATCTGCAGCCATGCTGGTGGCTTTGTGAGGCTGTACATGTGCTAACATGCTCACAATGGCAATGCTCACCTGCTGATGTTTAGCAGGTATAATTAGCACCCTAACATTTGCTAAATAGCTCCAAATACATAGCACAGACGAGGCTGATGGGAATGTCAGGTTGTTGTTCTTCAGAGGGATTCATCCTCTGTGGGAAATGAATGTCTGTACCTAATTTTATGCCGATCCATCCTGTCGTGGTTGAGATATTTTAGTCTGGACCGATGTGGTGGACCATCCCGGCAGGCTGACGTAGCCATAAACAGAGCCATTAGTATGGCTAAATAAAAAAAAAAAAACTTTAACCCCTCTGTCACCTCGCTGTTGCTTTGCTGCCCATCCCAATGACCTTTGCCCCCTGGTTTAACTCCCAGCATGCCCTGGGGCTTGAGGTTCAGGCCTGAGTCTAGACAAACAAACAGAGTCAAAGGGTGCCCTTTAGTTGCTCATATCTTAAGGTGTGTGTGTGTGTGTGTGTGTGTGTTTGGGGAGTCTTCTTTTCACCTTTTCAACTTTTCAAACACCCTGCTGGGAGCAAAAGAAAATGAACCGCCCCACACACGCGCGCACACACACACACACACACACACACACACACACACACACACACACACACACACACACACACACAC
>JBBMJY010000008.1:17173478-17198308 GCA_037833715.1 Toxotes lorentzi | reverse complement strand
CACACACACACACACACACACACACACACACACACACACACACACACACACACACACACACACACACACACCATCCACCTGGATCTCATTTTGTGTGTGGACGTTCACTCTTCAGTACTGTATATAGCATGTGATGTTGAGTTTGTATGATGTTTGTGTCTGCATTGTAAATGTTCCTACAAACTGGCTGCACAAACACAGAAAATTCTGGTTATTTGTCAACCTGGGTCTTATTCTCATATTTATGTGCATGATTACTATGGTCACTTGTTAATAAAAAAAAAAAAAACCTGAACCTAAAATGATTTCGAAACAGATTTCAGAACTGGACTGAGCTGTAAGAAGTTTGCACAGATTTATGAGCAATTCCACTAATGCTAGCAGTTTAAATCAGTTTTTTTTCCTGCGATATTTTGTCCTCAGATAATGAAGATGCTACAACGCTGGAGTAGTTTTCCTAGTGGAACAAATTAAACCAAGTAAGTTCAGCCTCAGCACAAACCGGCTTTCAAATTGTGTCCTCGTTTGCATGTAAAACGGTGACACTCGCTGTATGCACTTAAAGAAAACTGCCTTGGCTCTGTGTACATGCACGGGTTTGTGGGTTTGTGTGTTTGTGTGTTACCCCATCAGGTCTGTGACTGAAGAGTGACCCCTCCCTGCTGCTCTGAAACCCTCAGTAATGTTCCTGTGGTTGCTGGTGTCTTCATGTCCCTCTCAGGTAATTTATGGTTTTCAACCCTTCGGGCTCTCAGCCAGCGTTACCCATGAACTCTACAGGAATTCAGCACACACACACACACGAGGAGGGTAACAGGGGCTGAGCGGTGCGTAACCGGGGAATGGAAATGGTGAAATCTTGGGATTTCCGTCTCATACTGGAACTTTTTTTTCAACCGTAAGTAATTCCAGTGTTACGAATGCCAAACTGTGGCCACCACTGTACTCTGAATGCAGGAGAGTGTAGTGAGACGCACATTGAAACCATGTGTTTCCACTCCACACTGTGACATGGGGAAGTCTCCAAAATCCCCAGCACAAGCCCCAAGGGCCTGCCACCAAGCGCAGAGTCACTGGCCCGCTCAACGCTTCTCTTCAAACCAGATTTTCTACTTCTCGTGCCAAGCTGCTGCCATATCCCATTTCTCATCAGACCTTGATGGACCTAATGTGGGAATCCATTATCACACCCGTACTGTTTGTGGCTTCACTCTGCTCTTTCTCCGGCCTCATCGACTGTCATGGATCCACAGCCTCCGGGGCCCCCAGCCCCCCGTCTAGCCTGTGCTGCCCCCAGCCCTGGGTCATCCTCTGTTTTAGTCCTGTTCACCCTTGTCAAAAGACATTCTCTTAGTGTCAGGACGCAGAATAAGAGACAGTAGGTTCAATGTAATGGGCTGGGATCTAAATAAAAGGAGTTTTGTTGTATAGCCACACTTGATTTTTCAAGGCTTTGAATAGATGTGCTTGTGCTACAGTTACTTGACCTCTCTGTGCCCAAGTCTCTGAACAATCGCTCCTGTGTTTTGTAAATTGTCAAACTCTCAGATGCTTCCTTTACTATAATTAAAGAGAAAATCTAACTGCTGCTGTATGTTTCTAGTCTTTGTCTCTTTCACACGCACAGTGTCTGTTTGTCTCAGTGAACTCTTCACCCCAGCCGCCACCAGAAGGCTGTCATGCTAAATTATACCTACGCTGCTGTGCAGCCCCTCCCTTTGATTGACAGGCGGGAGGTAAGATCAGAGAGGTACAGATTAAGTCGCTGTCTACGTCTTGAGAGTTTTATTTCCACACCTCACACAATTAAATTACAGCCAGTCTGAAACACCAGAAGGAAAGAAAAAACCCTGGTCGTCGTTTTCTTCTTCTTCCTTTAGTTCAGGGGCAGGTGGCAAGAACTGCCCCTCTGACCCAGTAAAGAGTGTGGCTGAAGATACGTTAGGGATAAGATAAGTTAATCCTTTATTAATCCCACAGCGGGGAAAATTTGCAGGGTTGCAGCAGCAAAGGGGATGAAGCAATCGCCAGAGGCCTCAGTAAAAAAAAGAAGCAAAATATGAATTAAAAAAATAAGTAAACTCAACACACATTATTGCACCTAAGAAACAGGAAGGAAGCGCCTGTGAAATATCTCTTCTTCACACACTGTGGGTGAAGCAGCCTGTCGCTGAAGGAGATGTCCAGTGCTACATGGGGTGGGACGATAGCTTAGCCACCAAGCTCCTTTCTAACACCACCTCCACTGTGTCGAGGGTGGGAGGCATCCCAGAACCAGTACCGACCTTCTTTACCACTTAATCTGTTAGGTCTCCTCAGGACTGCAGATGAACACCTGTGTCATGTGACTGGTGATGTTAAAACACTGTAAAAAGATAGTGCTGCTTCCTGCTGCTGGAAGTGGAAGTTTATTTAGGCCATTTTTGTGTAAGGTTACCGAGCAGACAACCACTCATCACAGTTTTCCCCCTACGCTACAAGACAGACATTTCACATTTATTTGCTCTGACGGGTATTGTCGAATGTTCGCATTAGTGTTGGTTCTCAGAACACAACCAACAGATGCATTTTCTAATTCATCTGCATTAGTGTGGACACGTTGAAAGACGAAGCCCCCACATCTGCTTCATCTGCACTAAGCCAGCACCTGCTGACGGGCTGTGAGGTCTCTTGGATTTCGTCCCACCTTTGACCAACTCAAAGAAGCGTAATAAACTGTGTTAACTGCTCCTTTTGTCAAAGCGTCATGTGCAGTAGTGAGTGATTTACGGCCAAAACGCAGCTTTTTTAAACTGTAATTTATTGCGATCTGATCTGAAAAGCATAAGCTGATTAAAGCCGAGCGGCACAAAAGCTCTTGTGCTTGATCTAGATTAACGCTTCGTTTCATTCTGACACCAACGCAGCCCAAAATGAGAAGGCCAGCTGAATTTTGAAAAATTCATTATTTAGGAGTTGTTTAACACGATGCTTCTCACTTTGTTGTAGTGGCGTTAGGCTTTCTGTCCCAGACAGGGAAAATACCTGACACAAAAAACAGAGGTAAAATAAAAATAAGGCTAAATGAGACTATATCCGTATACACGAACCCGTCCCCCGGTGTTTATCATCTCATGCCTGCTCCGGACATCTAACCAGTGATGGAGTAAAAGGTTTTTTCTTGGCTTTTACCTGGATTCGTTAAACTCCAACTCAGATGAATCTCTTATTGAACCTTTTCTCTCTTGTTGTTATGTTGATAATTAACATAATTAACATTCGTGTGTGAGCAACGTGTCCAGTGAAACTTTAGTGCATTGGTTAATGTCCAAGCTGCAGACTGGACTTGACTCTTTAAACTCAGTTGTAAATCAGGAGCTCCAATAACTGAGTATGTTATTGTTAATGACATATTTATTTTAATAGCTGCATCTAAAAACTGTAGTATTTCTTGCGTCTTGCCCAACAACAGCTCTTTTTGTCGATTTCTCTTGTGATTGCGAGATAATTTATTGATTTGCCAGTGACGAAAGCTAAACTTAACGAGACTCGTTAAGGGACCTGAAAGGATTCTGATCTGATGCTGGATTTGGATTCAATAAAACACTATCGAACCCCAAACCTGAGTGTAGAGAATACAGATTCTGGGAAACTATGCAAATGTGTGGTATATCAGCCGTGGGAGACGGGACTGTCTCTATGTTACACTCTTGTTTTGACATTTAAACTAATAAGACAGGTGTTTTGTTACATATCTTGCAGTGTTAATGTGTTTTATCATTACAGCAGGATACACTCTGTAGTTCACTGTGAGTGTGTGCTTGTGTTGGATCATTCCTCTTTGATCACACCCCCGCCCCCCTCTAAGGTGTGAGAGAGGTCTTAGCTCATCATGTGAAGCCCTCCTCGAGTTGAGAGACAGGCCACAGTCTTTAAATTGTTCTTTCGCCCTCGGGCCATGTTCATGTGAGGATTCGGTTTAGGGTGTGACAATGAGGATCATCTGGCTCAAATCAGCCAAACAATCACGGTTCAGTACCCTCAGACAGACAAGTTGGCCCAGACATGCCACAGAGAGAGAGGCTGACAATTCCATCCAGGACGGTCCCTGTCCCATTATCCGTCTTTATATTCCACCAGATAAGAAGACTGAATTAATTACACTGCAGCGCTGGATGGCTTAATGCCTTTCACGTCATGGCGGCGCTGACAGAGAGATGTTCCTCCTTGTTGTCCTCGCCATGAAGCTCCTCTTCAAAGGTTATCAACCGAAATTCCGAGGCAGGAATCAGAGAGACGAGGAGGATGAAATAGATTTGAAGAGCTTTGATGAGAGAGACTTGCGATGAAATAAGCTTTCAAAGCACAAAAGGCCTCTCCACTCCTGTTCTTTTGCTTTCTGTCACTCTCCACGACTTGTCAAACACACACTCTCTGCTGCCAGTGCCACACTTTGGCTTTGAGCTACGAACCCAAACTGGTGTTGCAGCAGATTTCGTGTACGACGCTGCACGCTTGTCTCTTTCTGTTCCGCCGTCTTTACCTCATTTCTCGAAATATCTGCCATTAGCATTGTGTGCAGACGTTGGACCAGCTTCAGCCGCAGATACCCCGCCAGCCTTTTAATATCAGGAGATGTGAGGAGTGATGAAAGGAGAAGGAAAATAAGTAAGATGTCATCTTTAATGTCAAACACCAAATGTGAGCTTTCATTATTCCCCCCTCGTCTGGCTCCTAAGCAGTGCTGTAACATTAGCCGCGTTGCTCGGAGCGACACCCTGTCAGGCGGAGTTTAGAGACTCCGACACAGTATCCAGTAACCCCTCGACAGGGCGAGTGTGAGCCACAGAGAAACAGCAAGAAAGAGAAGCAGACAGAAACGGTGAGAAAGACGAGTTGGAAGAAGAGAGGCGACTGATCGTGACAGTCCAGAGCTGCTGCTGTCTCATGTGACCGGCTGCTGCCGAGGAGGCCACATTTTATGTTTGAAAGTTCTTCCATCGATGCTTCACAGCACGGTAACCAGGGTCAGCGTCTGACGTCATCATTTAAAGCCTATTTCTGCCTCTGAGAGTTTACTGCTTATTTAATAATCATGATAATAATAATAAAAATAACTTTATTTACATAGCACTTTTCAAAACAGTTACAAAAACAAAACAGAAGACAAAGAATAAAACAAACTAAGACCAATAAAAATAATCACATTACACACGTGGAGTAAGAAAAACTAAAATGCTGTAAAGTTAAATCATCGAAGAGTAATTTCAAACAAGTGGGTTTTTAACAGTGATTCAGAAAATGAGATCTCCTCAGGCAAGTCTGCAGAAAAGAGCTTTGCCTGTGTTGTTTTTGTGGCATTAATAATCACTGGAAAGGAGGTAGCTGCTAATCTGACCTCTCCCTGACGAATCCCTGGACAGTTTGTAGAAAGAAATAGAACTTTGATTTCTTTCTGTTCACTTTGCTGCTGACGGTGCATCCATCTACACCCATGACACCCGGACTCCACATCATCCGTCCTCCTCTTTCTCTTATCTACAAATACTGACCCTCCCTCTACACTTTTTTACTACACGCACACAACTGGACAGTTTTCCCTCTATCTCAGTCGAGATATTGCCCCGTCTGTTCTGTGCTGGAGTCTGAAATGAGTCCTCCCCACCCTCTCTCTTTGTTTTCTGTTCATTTTGCTGCCTGTGCACAAACATGTCTGCTGTCTGCTGGCCTGGCAGGCAGCAGGTTTGAGGCCTATATTTAATCACCACAAGGCTTAACTCCCTCCGTCAGTGACGGCTCATTTGACGTGGCGGCCCTGGGCTCTCTCTTCCCAATTCTGTGCCAAATACAATAACTCCTCTCTTTCGTTACCCTGCTGTATTTTATAATTTCGCTATTTTTCAATGTCAGGGCCTTTTGAAGAGTTTTTATTGAATTTCCTGCTGGACCCTGCTGCTGGGTCCATTTTTTTCCCTCTGTGAAACCATCCCTCGCTTTGCATTTTCTCCTTTTTCTTCCTCCTGTTTCAGGTCAGTAAAAAACAAAATTAGTGCATCGGTTCATCAGATATTTAGGACAGTGTTTCATTGTTACCACCATGAATGTAATAAACTACGGACCCAGTGTGCAGAAAATCCCCTGCATATTTACTATTAAAGGTTCTTGTTACTCGTCTATCTCCTCTGGGTGAAATTATCGAGCCCTCCTCAGTTACATGTGTTCACAATTCTTAAGCATTATAAATCTTGCGCGGAGCTGTCAGGAGTGTCTTGAAAGTATTAAAATGCCTGTTGTTTGACCAAATGGAAAGAGAGCAGATTCAAACAATACTTCACTCTTCCTGTCTCTGAGTTCACAGGAGTTAATGCGTTTGGCAGTAGCAGATGCCGCTCTCCCCCCATGAGTTGTGTGAAAGAATGTCACCCAAGTCTAATCAAATTACGGCTGTTATAGCAAACGTCAAACCTTCACTTTAAATTTTAGCCGCTCGCCGCTGACGCTTCGTGCACTTTCTTGCTCCCTTTTTGTTGTGATAAACCAGAGATAAGATCTCAATGAGAGCATGTATGGGAGGGTGTGCTCTTTGATAATGCTGCTATGGATCATTTGGTTAAAATCAATGTGTAGAAAGACAGGGTTTGTCTGCGTGTGTGTGTGTGTGCGCGTCAGCTCTTGTGACCTCTTAATATCGCATCACATGTCTGATCTTATTCTTGTCTGCCATCTGAACTCCTGTCATGTGCTCCTTTTGCTAATCTGTCACACTTAATCTGAGTGGAAAGAAAAACTCGAGAGGAGAGCCTCCAGTGCCCCGGGAACGCTTGGGGTTGGGAGAAAAAAAAAGCTGAGCGGAGAAACAAAGGAAGGAGAAGGAGAAGAAAATCACAACGGCGTAGCATTTCAGGGGCATGAATGGCATCAATGATTCGCAGAGGGGGGATAAATGGGGTGAGAGAAAAGAGGGAGAAAGATGAGAGAACAATGCGTCTGTTGTTCTTTAATCTGAAGTAAATCATCTGTCTCTCTCTTCTGTCAGGTGTTGAGATTTGCTCTCATCACACAATGCTTCAAGGGTTTGCCCGGTGCAGCACTGTCCGGATGATTTAGTCAGCTCCCTCCCTTTGTCTCATCTTCCTTTCCGGTGTCTGCTCCGGTTGATTTCATGAGACCTGAAGCTGAAGATTCCTCTCGCTGTTCACTGCACACTTGTTACGTTGATGATTACAGTCATTTTCAGTGGTGGAAGACGCATTCAAGGCCAATATTTATCAGATTTCTAAGAATTACACTTCAGAAATTACACTTCCTGTGTGATTGTTTACTCTTCCTCTTTTGATAAATAGTTTTCTTAGGCTTGTGAGCACAAGCACAATGAACTTCAAGTATTAAAAGTAACAGTGCTCATTATGCAGAATGGCCCTAACAGTGGAACTGGATTGTGAGAATGCAGTTCATGGTTTACACTATCATTTAACTGTTTATTAAATGTTTGTTTACTGCTTTTAAATGGTAAATAGCCACGTTACCAGCTAATGATTCTTAGCAAATGTTGATTATAAATTAGTCGCTGACGTTTTTTTCCTTCACACGTCCAGTGAGTTTCGTCTGATGTAACGTACATGTTATATCGTGACGTGCTATATTATTGGAAAAACACTCATAAATTAGAGGTTATTGATTTCAGATATCACCGAGCCAGACTGACTACAGCTTTCATCTGCATCTTTCAACAGATCATAATTTAGAGGCAGACATGTTTTTTGTGTAAAATCTGCAAAACAACTACAGCTGTCAGATAAATATTCAGAAATATTTACTTCTGAAATGTGGTGGAGTTGAAGTATAAATCTGCATAAGATGGAAATTCTCAAGTGGAGTACCTCAAAAGTGTAATTAAGTGCAGTACTTCATTTTTAGGTCCAATCATCCTCAACATTTCCTGTGAGGAAAAACATGCACGACAATGTTCTCAGCAGTCAGTAGAAATAATTTCTTAACTTCCAGATTTCTCACTGTTTTAGATTTGTGTCCTTGGAAGATCATGAGAGTGCCGAAAGTCAAACGTGTTCAGATTTAAGTCGTTTCAGACATCAGTTCCCTAATGCAAACCATGAGCTGGCTTTTTGTTCGTCTGCCAGATGGGACAGCTGCTCAGGGTGCAGCTGAGCTTCACTGCACTTCTCTGTGGGTGAAAAGTTCATTTCCAAAGTGCCATAAATCATTTATGGGAACGGAGCGTTACCTGAAGTTCACTACCCCGTACGTCTGAAACATACAAACTGTAGGTGTTCTACAAACTATGAAACAAAAACCATCATTTTCTCAGAATCGTAAGATTAGATGTGTTTAATCAGTATCTGTGCCAGTGATTCTCTCGCGAAACCTGAAAGCAGAGCACCGGTGTCGTAATCTGTTATGTTATAAGAAGGCAGAATTTGTTGGATCTTTGCAGACAGTTTGTTGGAATCTGAATTTATGAGCTCAGAAACTTTTTTTTTTTACTCTTGCAGTCAATTTCACTTTGCATGTAATTCCACGAGTCTGGTTATAATGACCGTGCACACAGTTATGAGCTAGAACAGTGCTCAGGAGTCATATCCTCGGGGTACCGTTGCCGTGTGCACATGCTGTATTTGGTTTCCAGTGTGCTGCCAAATCAACAGCTCAGGTCTTTCAAGAGACATCAGCAATGTTAGGTGTAGTCTGTTTTTGATTAGGATTAAATCAGATAAATAGTTCAACCTTTCGGCTTATTTGCTTTCTAGATGAGAAGATTGATGCAGCTCTCATGTCCGTACGGTAAACGTGAAGCTACAGCCAGCAGCTTTTTAGCTTAGCTAGACTAGAAACAGTAAGGAAACAGCTAGCCTTACACATACCAGCACCTGTAGTATTACATGTCACTTGTTTTATCCATACAAAAACCAAAATGAAAAATGATTCAGCTTAATATTTAACAGACAGACATAAGAGTGGTATAGATCTCATCATTTACAACATTCATCTAAGAACTCTTCATTTGAAGAGTCATGTCAGTGCAGATTCAGGTTTTCTTTGCATTCACATCGTTACCACGGGCTGAAAAAACACTGCACGGTGCACAGGTTTATAAACACATTTGGTGTTATTGCATTCGAAGCCCAATTAAATGTTTTATGAGAGGAGCTGAAGTTATGGACTCCTACAAAACTGAGAACATATGGCTGCATGTGGAGCTGCTCTCTGTTTGACCTGAGCTATTGGCACCAGCAGCTTGCTTTAATATGTCAAATTAACCCGACAGTGCTGCTGACAGAACAGTGCTGACCTCTGTCAGAGGAGGTATCCCTCTTTTGTGTCCTCCTCCCTCTCCTTCCTCTGATCGCACATAGCTGAGGACGCTTCACAAATTGGCCATTTTCAACTCACCTTCACTGCGTTTTATTGACATAATAGAACTCATTTTCTTCCACTCTGCATTGAAAATGTCCCTAATTTTAATATCTGGTAATCAAATAATGTCGGGTTTAAGAGGAGAGGCTCAGACAGCAATCAAATTCTTCTCTGTGGCACTGAGGACTGTTACTGCTCTGCACTGCACTTTGTCTAATGGTTCTAATATTCATCACCTCAGCTGATGAATTGAAAGGTTGTGTGTTTTATCTTAAACAGAATCCTGTATCAGCTCATGAAGTCAATTGATTTTAGAGAAATATTCTTCACTCACAAGTTGCACTGACCAGCGAGATTAGCTTTGTTTTACTCAATTACCAAATGTCAGTGGAATAAAGTAGAAACTTTATTCAGAAATACTTATCCAAATCTTTGCTTTCACAGTGGAGAAAACAAAATATTTCACTTCTGACTTTATACTTCTTCTTTAAATACACCCATGCCGGGATGCCAGCCAAGTTAGGGGTATTATGGGTGTTCAGACTGACAGTTAACGAGATCGCTGCAGTGGCTCGAGGAGAATCCCGGTGCAGAGAGCTACAGCAAAAAAACCCCAATAACGTAGGGTTGTCTGGAACAGAAGTTGAACCTGGCTTGATTTTTACACCATCGCACTGCCGATTAAAAGCTTCCCGTATGTCACATCATGTTTTTGGTTTGACTGGGCCTAGATGTATCTTTCACTTTAAGGCAATAGAGGAGCACTGTCTTCTGTGGCAAGAAGAAAAATATGCAGAGAAAAAGACTGGCCGTGTTGTGCAGGTGTGCCCTGAAATCTGCGCGGCCGGTTTAGGACCGTACAGCGTGTGAGTTCGTCTCGCCTCCTCTCTCGTGTGGGCGTTGATACGTCGGCCTCCTGTCGCTGTGGAACACTTCACAGAACTCCATCAAAGAGAAGAACAGAAGAACAGAAGAGCGGAGAGGGAGAACCAAGAGGGGGAGGCATCAAAGACCGATTCTCCCCACTGTTTCCACATGCTGCAACATCCCAGTGGTAACAGCTGACCAGCCCCTCTGTAAACAGCCTGCTCAGATCCTGCCAGCAGGATGCACCCATTCAAAAGCATTTTGCTCCCTGGGCTTTGTTTATTGAAGTGCTGCTTGGACAGCAGGGGCAGCATGATGGGGGGAAGGAGGTGGGTAGAGTCAAAAAAGAGAGAACACAGGAATTAGGAAGGTAAAGAAAGAGAAGTCCTGATACTCACCTCAGTCCTATCACCTGGGGTTCCTTCAAATCGACTATTTTTATTTTTGAAATAAGAAAGAATGAAATGACAGTGTGTAAACAACGAAACAACTGTTGGGTTCCCATCCAGTGTCACCAGCTGTTTATCCCGATGAGCTGACTTCTAATATTTGCATAAAAGGAGTTTGTGGAGACCAAAAACAGAGCTAAAAGAGAGAGAACATTGGACGTACATCTAGCAGTATAACACCAACTGAATGATAATGTTGCTCTGTAACTGCTAGATGTGTAAATAAGCAACTGTTTTTAAAGATTATGAATGTTAGTGTTGTGTTCACGACTTGTTTCTGCCCCCAAGTGCGTAATTTCAGGTAATTTACATTTACAGTTCGTGCAGGTTCTTGTTTTCTTCCTCACCCCTCCCCATCAGTTGTGTCCTCCCGTTATCTAAACTATCTGACAAACACATGGACAAGCTTCTTCTGTCGTCGCCTCTGTTTTGCCTTTTTGCATGAGACACCGCTGAAAGGCCTGAGAGATTTCTCTCAAGACGACCAAATGATCTCCAGCGAGACAGAAAATGTTTTCTTGTCAAAGAGACCAAAGAGAGTGGAGATGTCTTTTCCAGATGTCTCCGTTGGTGAAGGTCAACAGAACGACAGCCTGTGCTTCGTTTAACTCCAGCGGGTGTGACTTAACATACACGGCTCAGCCTCTCCACATCAAAGGCAGAGATGTGCTTTCCAGTTTGAAGCAATACCTCCGCTTGGTGTGGCAACAGGTTTTTTTTCTCAGCTTTATTTTAATTTCTTAACATCATCCTCTCCCCTCGTGTATCCGTCTTTTGTCAGGGCTTGCTTCATGTCTTTCTTTTGCCTCAGGATGGGTGGTTGAGCAAGAGCGCTAGTCAGCTCTGAGAAGCAGAATAACAAACAAATGGGCACACTCCTACAAATTCCATTTAAATCACCATTCCTACCTTCTCTCAAAAGATCCACAGTCAACTGCGTCCGTCCCCCTGTCACACTTCAAAGATCAAAAACGCCGAACATGACAGAATAAGACTGAGCTGCATTCCTCTCAGGTGATGACAGCGATAATCCACAGGCGGTCTGGACTCAGCCGAGCGTGGATGACGAGGTTGGAGTGACACACTGACACACACTGGCACACATTACCTGAAACCCTCCCATTGGCCTCGGGCCCTGCCTTGAAAAAATGTGGGTCATGGGTGAAGACTACAAAGTGTGTTCTGCCGCAGCCGCACACACACACACACATGCACGCACATATGCACAAATCTGTGCATTTACAGCTCTAATCCTCCCTGTCAGACTTTGTGACAATATGATCGACAGATAGAGGAGGGGGAAGTAGCGTTCAGTGTTAAGTGGCAGGGTGACAGCAAAATGACAGTCTGACACACATACACACACACACACACACACACACACACACACACACACACACACACACACACCAGTGGCAAAACAATAATCACACAGTCCCTTCAGTGCTTCACACCCTTTACTAGCATCTCACCAGTGTGGCCTGACAAAGAGAAATTAAAAAACAATCAATAGCTTATAGAGTTTTTTATATTAAATAAAAGAATAAATAAATAGAATAATCTTTTTTAAAGGGTTGTGGTCACATTTAAAAGCCAACTTTTACCATAAAAAGAAAAACAGAGATGAAAACTTGAGACAAATACACTCATAGTAAATCAAAATTATGCTGAGTGCTTCACAACCTTGACATAGTATCTCATCTCCTTAACTTAAAAATAAAATATTGACTTACTGTGACTGTACTGTTTTTTTCCTACACTGGCAGAAACAGACTTCCATACACACCACAAAATCCTTCAAAAAACTTTTGAGAATCACTGTTGTCCTCACCCGACTGCGAGTCACTTCCTGGAACCTGGTAACCAACTGGGAAATGATAAAACCTTTAATGTTTCCAGTTAAGCGCCAGTGCTGGGAGTCACAGCTCCCTAATACCTTGTGTACTCTCCACACGGGCTGATGTGCCAGAGGCAACACCCTCATTTGTCACTCTGTCAGAAAGATGGCTGCAGCACTGGCGCTGGTGGGGTTATAAAAGAAGGATGGAGCAGCCTGGAACAAATGGTGCCTCTGTTTCAGGGACAAACACAGAAATGGCTTTGATTTGTCCACAGCTCATACGTTTGACAGAATTTAAATTCACAAGATCAAAGGTCAAAACAAGGATACATGGCCGGTAGTTCCAGTTTGTGAGGTCAACAGTAAAATCAAGAGGAATGTAAGTTTCCTACTTGCTCACAAAAGACCTTTTGTCTCTTTTTTTTTCTCAATTATGCACAAAGTGGAAGGAGCATCATGTATTTCTACTTTATGTTGACTGCTTAATGCTTCTGTGAATTGTCAATAATGAGATTATTGTCCAGACAGAAAAAAATCAGGAGAGGAACAATTTGAATAGTCAAATAGGACACACACACACACACACACACACACACACACACACACACAGCACAACCCTCTCTTGTTGTATCTTGCCTCCCCCCCCTCCCATTGTCGCTTCTCCTCCTGCCAAATCATTTCCACCGAATCCGTTTTGATACGACATCACAGCGCCCCGCAAAGTGAAGATAATCCTTGACATTTTTATCATTCACCCCCTTTTATTTTGTCTGTGCACTGCTTGCCTGTCTTGTTTGCTGATAAAATCTGCCAGCCGATGCGAGCCTTGGCGGATCACACATCAAAAAGGTCCATTTTCCCCCGGAGGGTGACGAAGTGTCAAAATAATATTCCTCTGTGTGCTCTGGGTGGCAGCCTAATTTAAAAACTTCATTTGATGATCGTAGCCATTTACATGTTGTTCTAGTCCGACTGCAGTGTCTCGATCACGCCCTGTTCACATTTACTACATGACAAAATAATTCTAATTGAAAAACAAAATGATAATAAAAAGTAAAAGTTAAACAGTTTGCTTGATAGCCACGGACGAATGCAGAGAGCATCTCAAAAACATGTAGCAGTAGATATTTGGATCAGCTTGGGGGTCATCAAGTAACAATTTTTAAAAAAGTCAAATTAAAAATAAGAAAAAGAAAAAAATGATAAAAAGAAAAAGTTGACAAAATTTTAATAGAATAAATTTTTTACTTTATGAGACAAAATTATGAGATTAATAATATTTAAATGATCAGTAAAATGAATTGAATGTATATGCAACATCACACACCCTTAAAATAAACTATATTAATCAATATTTAAATCAATATAATTTCACAGTTAATTTGTGTTAATCAGGAAATTAGAAGGGCAGTTGCCTCTTTTGTTACTCTGCTGCTTTTTCTTTTAACTTTGCTTTTCCTTGTTCCATTGATGTGTGCAACAAACTCCGTAACTTTTCATCTGTTTTTTTTTTTCTTCTGGCATATTTGCACTTATATAAGTAACAGCTGAGAGATATTATGAAGTGGAACTGTTTGGACTCTTTGATGAAACATTCTTGTCTTTCCTCAGCTCTGTACGTATAATATTGTTGAGCACATGTCAGTGCAGAACCGTGAACTGTGCGGCTCATGTCACCCTACTGGGATTGTTTGAAATAGGCGAGATTTACACAGTAGTACGAATCGTGGGCTCAAGCTTTGATAAAATACTTGTGAGCGTCCTTATAGACTGAAACAGACTGTGACAAAGCTTACACTACAGTGGAAGAAGACATAGAGAGGAAGGAGAAAAAGCTGAGGGGGTAAAAAGCCAAAGATATGTGGCCAAAAATCCACTCAGAGTTTCAGTTATGACATCCTGACTCGATGATTAATCTCATCTGTCCGTGTTAATACAGAAAAAGCCCCTTTATCTTAGAAAAACATTATAGTTTCTGCCTGCTGGGCCACTGTTTCCCAACATTTGGGGCTTTCCTGTAATAAGGCACAAATTTTTCCCAACTGGTTCAGTGGAATGAGTGGTTCTAGCCAGGCCACGGTTTTGATTTTAACAGCAGCGAGCACAAACACTATAAATTTACAGACACAAGAGAGAGTTTTTTAATAGGCACTCAACTTTGCAAAGACAATAACTCTCTCAGTCTTACTTTCTCTCTGTGAAATGCCCCCACTGTTTGCTGAGGTAGCTGGCAGCGCTCAGTACTCGCTCTGACAAGGTGCTTTGAAATACCAATCACTGAGTTTACACAACGGGGAGACCTCGTAAATATATCGAGCGGGGAAATATACAACGCCATACTTCAATTTTTTTTCAGGTAAAGAAGCAGAGTTATGGTCTCAGCAGTGTGTACACCTTACAGGTGATATAATATACGCTCAGTCTTGTTCTGAAACCCATTTATCGTGAATGACAGTGGAGGAAAGTGCTTTTAGTTGTTTTATCCTTGTGACAATCCCCCTTGGTTTTGGCAGGAAGTGAATAGAAAACTTGCACTTTTACCCATAAAGTGACACATTGAAGTTTAAGGCTTTTTTACCAGATGTGTCAGGCTTCTCTTTTCTAACCAGCGACCATTGATTTTTTTTTTCTGCTGAAATGACCAGTGTAGCTAGCTAGCTAATTAACGGAAGCCCTGAAGTGTCTTCAATATGCACTTCATACTACATAAATGAAATAATGCTTAAAGATGAGGCTAAAGCTACATGTCTTTGGCAAAATGTGATCCATTTGGATGCTTGCTATAGAAAAAAAAAACATACAAGCGACTCACGAGTTAGACTGATGCTGAATTGTTCGTCATGTTAAATGATGTTTCACTGTTCACAGAGAAAACGCTTGAAGACCAAAGAGTTTGCCAGAAGTAATGCAATCTTGCCAGGTTTCTGCAGGGTTCAACTTTTTAAATACCGTACGGAATAAAATTCAATACATATTTCACAGTCATACGGGCCAAAGTATGATGGCAAACCAGTGGGGATATGGTCCGGGAATTATTTATTAATATGTCATGTTTTTCTCAGCACTTCTCAGCGATAATTCGTGATGATATAATGAATTAAATTAACGCAACCTGGACTCAGATAAGTTGCAATAAAATGGAGGGATGAACTGACCGATGAAAAATGATTAATTCATTTAATATCATTTAAGTTTTTGCTAAAACGGGCACTTCCAATCATGAGGGGATGAGCTTCTTAGCTACTGTAGCTACAGGTAGCGACAGTGTTTGCTGTAGGCCTGAACGTGCTACGTGAAACGACACAAAGAGGATTAATTCGATTTTTCCACAAATCTACCCTTTTAATTTTTGGGTGTTTAACATCTCCTGTCGGCCCACAATCACTCACCAAATGCTTACGTTTCCCTTAAACTCTGATATCGTAGCAATGTGGCTCCTACACAGTGGCGGTGCCACTTTTTAACTTAACATGTGACCGCACACATAAATGCTATGTAAATAACTCCGTAAGAGTGTAATGTTTAATGTTCAGTCCCTCTACCAGTGAACTGAGTGATTCACTAAGGAAAATAACTGAGTCAACATCCTATACGGATATGAGTAACAGAGCGAAAGTGGGAGTGAAACAGCAGGAGGTGAACAGTGGAAAAAGAGTAAACCATACTTATATCAGGAGTAATCTATATTTATAATTCTGTGGAAACTCGTGGTATTATCACCCTCTAAAGTTCGTTGTACATTTGGAGCTGGAGGGGAAACTGTCCTACTTCAGCAGAAATCTGAGGTCAGCACAGAAAATATTTCACGGCGTGTCAGGCCGCTCTGCACACAGTGAATAATGTTCAACATGACACTGTAATGCTTGTTCAGGTGAAAAACGGTTCCCTCCACAACTTTCTGGGGCAGCGGTAATAATATTCCATCCGAGGGAGGAGATGTGTGTGAAATATGACACTACTTCACATTCATGAATTCATACCGGGGAGATAAATTAGACCCCAGACAATCTAACCGTCCAACTTCCTAAATAGAGCACTCTGTCATCACAAACTAAAAGGAGGTGTGGTGGCTGATCGGCAGAATAATTCCTGATTCTTTGGGAACATTTTGGCATTGGGAACAGGGTGACATGGCTGCACGTGTTCGTCAGAATTAGCCGTAAAACATGCTGTAAGTAATCACCACGCACAACAGGAAGACAAAACACCGCTTTAATTTGAAATAATTCCTCATCCCCTCCAGCTCTCTGATGTAGTGCAGCAGAGAGCTGCAGTAGTAACATAAACTTCATCCTTTATCTTGATCTCTACAGTCAAATATCATGCATGAAATAAATTAGTGTGCAATGCTGCAGCCGGGTGAGGATCATTTGTTTGAAGTGACATGGCTGATAGGCGTTGATTTACTTACACAGTAATGGCCTTTTAATTGAGCTCTTCCGTCCTTTTGTAACATCAAAACCAGACAAGTGGTTTGACAACAACCCCCCCCCCCCTCAGCCCCCATGACTGACAGGCACAATATGGTCGCCGTCATCCCTCTCAGCTTCCTTCAGCTGTCACGAAGGTTGAAGCCAGACACCTTCTTGCCTGTGCGTCAAACTTATTGTCCAGCAGAATTTGACATTAAAGTGGTTATCCCTTTGGAAAATGCAGAGTAGTTTGGATTTGGATTTATTCAGGGATGCTGCGCAACATGCATGCTCCCGGTTTGATGTATTCGAAAAGACAGAAGTACAAATAAAGAAAGCAATCTCATTTGCCACCTTCCAGTTTTGCCATAGTCTGTTAAACCACAAGTCAAGTGTTATGACAGACTTTGTCTGCTTTGCTGGCATGTCTTGAGGGAGAGCAGAGGAGGCGTGTGGTGCGAGCTGAGCGATGACAGATGTGGGGGGAACGCTGAAATGCATCTCTCGCTCTGTAATGGTGTGTTTTGGGTTGAAATGGTTGCTGCTGACCGGTGATTATGCGGCTGTATGCATGCAGGAACACAGCCTATGTTTGGTGTAGCTCACATTTGGGTTTTCTAAATGGTGCGTGGATTCATTCCTGACATTTATGAATGAGGGTTGTGCTGAGGGTTAAGTAAATAAAGCCATCAAAGTGGGGTGCATGCAAGGAGCAATGAGTCGCCCTCACTGCTTTCTCTTGCATTCTTTCATTCCTAACCCCCCGCCTCCCCCCATGCTGTTGATCTGTTTAAATAACCCTCAGGGTTTTCTATCAAAGTGACTTATTGAACGGGGTGAATCAATGTGCAACATAGATCCTGGTTCAGTGCTCTGTTAGAGCTAACTGCTCCTTCTTTGATTTTATCGACAACTTCAGGATTAATGGGAATCCAGTATGAGAGCAATTGACTTCTGTGTCGCCCTCTTTCTCATTATTAACACAGGGAATCTGTGCAAATTACCAAATTTCTCCAAGAGGACATGCTTAATGCCAAACGGACTTTGCTTGACGTTGGAGGTATTTCTTTGTTAGTATGCGACCTTACACTGCTGTGAGAAAAAAAGGAAAGTTGTATATTTGGTATACTGAGTATGTGGTTTTGTGGTTGATAGTATTTTCACAAGCCACAAAGGATGCTATAGATTAATTCATGCAGTTTTTCTGGCTGACTCTCCTTTCCATTATTTGTCTATTGTTCCCTGTTTCAGTAGCAGTGAAAATGGCAGTGTGTAATCGCTGCTGTACCACTGAATTTTTAATTTCTGGCTCACTTCTTTAACGATAGACTGCAAAAACACTGTTGGATCAATAGCCGTCACCAAACATAAAATGAATGTCCTCAAATTCAAGTCAATGCCATGGATATCTCAATGAACATGTTAGCTACAGAGACAATCCATAATATAGAAACCACACTGCCTTGCCTGTTAGCATTGACCTGTTGCCTCAAAACCTCCTGTCTGACCTAAATCCATACATTTACTCTTTAGTGGACTCAGAATTTGACCAATTTTCCAAAATATAAACAGGCTTTGCTCTCATCCCAACGCTAAACTCTCAGTGATTCTCCCGAATCATGTGAGTAAGATGGGCATCAGCTTTAGATAAATCCATGGCATAAGCTCTGACAAATGTGATAAGCCCGGCCTCGTCTTTGCATCTGTTGAAGTGTTTCAGACAGGAGGGGGATCGAAGGTAAATGATTGCTTAGCCACTGTGTGAAGTGAAGGCTACAGGGAGCAATGGAAAAGTTTGTTTAGTGCCTCCAGGGCTGTGCAGTCACAACCAGTTTCCCTGCAACGGTCAAGAATAGATCCAGTAGATCTGTAAAATAAAAATGAATTTATCCACCATAGCAAGAATAAGAGTGAATTTCAGTTGGTATATGTTTAATACATGATCTGAACTAAGTTTACAGACAGTTTTCAGATTCACAAGTTCTGCCTGCAGATTTTATAGCTACCTACCCGAAGCTAGCTCAGTGAGTTCATCGATAACGCTGTCTCTGCCTGATTTGTTTTAAAGTGATAACCCCCTAAATTTCTTAACGATTTGCTTTTACTCTGTGGGTTAGGTTTTTCAATTCCAGCCAGTAACTGTAGATTGTTTTCATTTGACACGACGGCTGTAACTAGCACATTTTATCAGTTGTAGCTAGCTGGCTAATTAGCATTAGAGGAAAATAAATATTCACTTAATGGCTACATACATCATAGCGTACTTTATTGGATGCTTATTATTTTAAAAAAAGCAACTCGGATTTAAGATTTGTGTTTTAGTTTTTGTATTTTCAAAAATAAAAGTAAAACCTTACAAAAGCTTAATAGGGTAGTGTTACTAAGCTAGCAGCGCGTGCTAATGTTTGCAGCTTATGTTAGAGAAGACAAACACCTTCTTTAACATACTTTTGCTCTTGTATTTTTGATTATTAAAAACCTAATAATAATAATTTTTAAAAAAGACATCGCCCTTCTTGTCCTTTAAATCTGCATTAAAACAACATAGCACGTTGCCTCGAAAGCAGTTAAAACGAGAACCCTTCCAACCTTCTCATTTCAGAGTAAACAGTAGCCAGCAGGCAGCTCTGAGTTTTTGGAATAAGATCCTCCACGAAAAGCCAAATCTAGAGGGGTGTGAAAAAACATCTTTGATGTCAGATGAAATTTCACTGAACAGCACAGTACAATCTGATTGCAGGCTGGCGTCCTCTGGCAGCCTGATCTCTCTGGATCGTTCCACCCACAGGACATGCAAAATGCATCTGTGCTACTCAGAAAGTGTGTGTATTTGTGTGTCTGTGCTCTTTCCTGTGTGCGAACAAAGGAGCTAAAGGCAAGCTTTGATGACTTCAATGTCTGAGGGAAAGTTGCATGGACAGGTGAACAGACACATTCTACACATTTAGCAAGTTACTGTATTAACGTGCATGTGTTCCCAAAACCAAGAAGCACAACATCCCCCTTTATTTTTTGGAATTACAGGTTAAATTAGAAGAATCTCCATTCAGGACTGAACTCACAGAGTTAACATTAGTTAGCTAGCAGCTGATGAGATTCAGTGGCAGAAACTGTCCATCTGATTTTATAATAAAGGCAAAAAGGTGCGGTGAGGACACATTAACTATTCAGAGTTCTCCAGATGTCTACCTATTCATTTCCACAGGTTTATTAAATGCTACATCCAAGAGAGGGGGGAAAAAACACAATCACATCAATCACTCTTTGCCTTTTAGCACAGTACAAACACCACTGATATGCTGTCATAGTGGGAGTCTTTAATGCCACTTTAGTCCATGTCTCAGATTTGGTTCCATTGTTTTGCCATGAGCGGCTGCTTTGATTATGTTTTTAAGATAAGGGAACAAGAGGAAACCAGTTTCAAATCAAGCAACAACAGGAAACAGTGATCACTCACACTGTGCCACTGCTTGTTAATGACTGACTTCAAGGCAAGTCACTAGAGGTTAAAATGAAGAGCCCTATTGTTTGTCGTGGCCTCAGTATTTGACCTTCCTCAGATTGTCTTCTGCTCTCCGTCCTTTTGTCTTAGTCTTTCCTCTCTCCTCCCACAGATCCTAATTTCTTCTGCAAATACGCCTCATCCTGACGAGATCCACACCTGTGCCGTGTGTCGCCCAAGAACCCAGGCATGTTCAACATAAGTCAAATTTCTTTCTTTAATAGGATGAACATTGCCACTGAGCAAAGAATGACTGGTGTCCATAAGAGGCTGTTATTGTTACTTTGCACGCTGCATTTAATCAGTAACAACTCAAAGCACCTTCTCTAGACAATTTGAGTTTTATTGATTTTATTTGTTATGTTTTAATCTGCATCAGTGATTTTTTTTTTCATTGTGACCCTGTTTTACAGAATGATAATGTCCTTTACACTGAAGTTCTCCTGAGCAGCTCCCTGGTCCCATGAAAATACTAAATATTTTAGATTTAGATCCATAGTTTCATGTAAGGAGAGAAAACGTGCTTTGACTATACACATCTGCAAGAGAAACACAGGTAAATACTCTAATTTGCTTGCAGAGGTGAATATATTGATTAATTTAATGCATTTATAAAATAGTTAATGCACTTTGTAGATGCAAGCCTGTATGTTATCAGCCACTGTAGTGTACAAGCACCTGATAAGTCAAACCACTGCTCCTGCTGTTTCTGTTTTCCCCCAAAGCCACACAAGTGCTGTCTCCTCTACAGTGGTGCAACCTGTGACCTTGTTTCCTGATGAGATGGTGCTCCTACTCTCAGCTTCTTATCACAAATGGGACATTGATGGATGGCTGTGAGTAGATGCTCTGCTGTTTGGGGCATGAGGTCAAGGCAACAGTTACTTTAACCAACTGTGTTTTTTTTTTTGTTTTTTTGGGGGGTTATTTTTTTAAACAGTGACATAATGCTGATTTCAGATTGTTAACAAGACCTGTAGGGATTGTTAAAAATAAAAAAAGAGATAATTTTCTAAATAAAACTATTCATTTTGCAAAAGCTGTGCTTCTGTCACCAAAGTCTGTGGGGTTCATCCATCCATCCGCTTTATGCACAAATACTATCCATCAGCTAATTCACATTATGCAGCCTTTTGCCCACAGGTAATGAGGGATTAGGAATGATTTCCCACTCAATTGAGGCTGCAAAGGATTCCGAGGATCAAAGCCCCTCAGACTCAGACTATTTTGGGCTGCTGCTGATAGTTCTTGTCAGCCGTAATTTTTAAGTACTTTAACCAATTCATTGTATAATTAGGTTAGCAAAATTAGCTCATTGCAAAGTCAGTCAGCAGGCGGTAATGCAATAAAGTTATTAACATTCCAGATTTATAGAACCATTAATGTAGGGGCGATCTGTCTTTATCACATTTTTCTTCACTGGTAAAAATGGCATAAATTAATAAAAGAAAATAGAGTCTAGTGTGACATGTTCTGTGTGCTTAATTGATTTTTTTGTGCTCACAGCAAAAGCCAGAAGACAAATTATCTGTCATTATACATGTCAAATTAAAAGCATACTTGAACTTTTTAAGTAAAAGGTTAAAAAAGACAAACTACATGTGTTTTAAGCCCCAACATGATCATGAAACAACACTCGTGTTTTTATGAACGCTCTTCATCTGACAGATACACAGCTGCATGTGAATAGTTGTCTGACATATTGCCATTTGACCAGTTGTCAGATTTTCATGATGGTGATACTATTCAGCACAACACGATGTGGGACACCTTGCAAACAAGTTTGTGAACTTTAGAAGGGTTAGAATAAGGCATTTAGGAAATATGTGACTCGTCCTGTTTGTGCATCTGACAAACTACCTTTGTGTCCTTTTCCGTTTGTTCTGTCACTTTTATGGCATCAAAGAACATCCTGTACAGTAAATGTATGTAATGCGGTAATAGACTACACCAGAAGAAAAGTAGGTCACACCATTTGACATGTATAACGTATAACTGCAACATCTGTTCTGCAGCCAACAGACCTGAATCCTGCGAACCTGGTTGATCCTCTGACGTTTCCTGTTGTGCTGCCAGCAGGTCAAACCTGTTTTATACTATATTTTACCATTCTATGGCAAGGAGCTATTTTCCATCATGTTTGAGTGTATTTTTGGACGTTTATTCACGATGGACACCCCCAGGAAGTGTACTGTCACAGGGAATCTCAGAATTTGTGTATCGTGTGAGAGAGAGAGAGTGTGTGTGTGTGTGTGAGAGTGTGTGTTCAGATTTGACTGAGTTATGACTCAGAGAAGGACGACGCCTCACTGTTAGCCATAATGGAGCTATGAAATACAAGCATCTGGACTAGTAAAACCATTTTAGTGTTTGCCCTGCATGTACTCATCTGCTTGTTGACAACAGAGTGAAGGATGACTCATGTGACCATATGACTTATTTCCACCGCTCACCGACTTTGTTCTCTGCATCGTTATGCTCACAAAAGAGCATTTTTAGATTTAATAAGGGGTTTATGCACTGCATCCCAGTGCACTCCAAGTATCCCTCTCTGTGAAGTTGTCAGTGGACTGCTTGTCAGTGAAAGTTCCTGCTGATGCCTCAGATCCATGTTTCATGAGATGGAAATTATAAGATCCTATCTGACATTTTTGAAAGCTGAGAGTTTAGTTTCCCGCATATTCACGATTGGGTGGTTTCATTTTGACTACTACCCTTTGGGTTTAACTGCTGCATGGTCATATATCAAATATTTGATGTTCAGCATCTTAAAACTGCTCTCTGAGACTGAGCCTTATGATTTGTGGACCACAAATTGTTTGCTTTGTAGCTGAAGTCTTGTTACTAAAGGCCCAAACTCCTGTGAGGTCAGATCTTCTCTCTTAGTCATGGTTGACAACATTTTGGGTCAAATGCCCAAGAATTTTATGCTTTTTCTTCATGCACAGTGTTTGAGCAAACCATGGATGGCACAATTTTGCCTTTAAGAGAAGGATTACATCTGTCCACAATATTAGGGCAGCTAATTTTCCAGTATTTGAAGACACAGAACACTTGTGCTGTTTAATTTGTCAATCAAAATGAATGTATTTTTGGGGGATTTTTTTTTTCTTACCCTTGTGTAAAATTAAATTAAGGCGATAAATTTTATAATTTGCACAAACAAGCATGGTTGTTCCTGTTAAGATTCTATGAATGATTCAGAATTAGCCTGTTAATGAATTCACCTCATAAAACAGAGCATATTTATCTCATGATGCATTTGCTGCTTTAAAATAAGTTTGCTTTTTTCCTCTTCCTGTTCCCTTGTCCTGAGGTCGATGTTTTGTTTTTTGAATGAGTTTTTGCGTTTTTTTGCTTAAATAAGGTCAGTATTTAACGTGAGCTTAACAGATATTTTCCCATACATTTTTAAGCTTTCACGTGTCTTAAAAAACACAGCAGCTAAAAAGTGGCTAAAGGAGACTAACAGAGGTTGTCTGGGACATCGAACGTCATCACGCCGAACATGGAAACCGATCTACTCTACCAGTCCGTGATGATAAAGTCCGGACTGGCCTACCAAAATACATCGTTCCTGCATCATTCTGTTGCTTGGCTTTGGATGGACAACAAAATTTTCCTCCTCTTGCTGTGTTGCCCCCAAGTGGCCAAAAAAATCGTTGAGTGCAGCTTTAATGAACAAGTCCTGATGCAGTGTGAAGCTGCACACAGTACATTAAATCCAGACAGTATAATGAAACTGAAAAAAAAAAAAAAAATTATGTTTGAGCAGAAGAAATGAGTGAGTAAGTTATGAGTTATTACATTAGGCTAACTATGTGAAAGCAGAGGGTTATTGTCAGCTGGGGGACGGCGTCGCTCCGCCTCCAGGCTCGTCCTCCCCGCCCACCTCATTGCTGATGCGGCCACCCAGCGGACAGACCCCGGCTGCTTCACTTTGAAATCCAGTTGTGATCAGTGAGCGGCGGAGGTCCGGACCGAAGACACGCGGTGGGACGTTAGTTCTCAGCACTTAGGACTCTATGAAGTGGACTGTGGTGTTTTATGCCTGGACAGAAAGGACACGGTGTCCGTTTTAGCTGCTGCAGTTCACACGGTGGATTTTGTTTGTTTTTTCTTTTCGATTTTTTTTTTTTTTTTTTTTTTTTTGGGTTTGGTTTGAAATTGAAAATTGGAGTCGGAGTCTGAGTCCGTGTCGGAGATATGAAGATGCACCGGGACTGACAGGTTTCTCCTCCGTCCTTTTGGGGAACATTTAAGGACGTCCGGTGGTTTCATGGATTACAACAACGTTTAAACGCTATTTTGGACTTGACAAGTAAAGGTGGGAGGGGGAGGGGGGGGGGGGGGGGGGGGGGGGGGGGGGGGGGGGGGGGGGGGGGGGGGGGGGGGGGGGGGGGGGGGGG
>JBBMJY010000008.1:17144546-17173378 GCA_037833715.1 Toxotes lorentzi | reverse complement strand
AGGTCTGGGGGTTTAGGGGGTTAAAACAATGTTGAAATGTTGTTTGGGATGTGAAAAGGAAAAGAAAAACCCCCCCCCCCCCCCCCACAAAAAAAAAAAAAAAGAAGCGCAGCGCCCTCTCTCCAATGAAATATCCCCCTCCAGGATCAGCTGCGGATCGTGTAAGTGAGCAGACCGTGCTCGGTGAGACCACCGACAGCGCAAACTCTCGTCCTGGTGCCGTGGTCTCTTTGTTGACCCCTCTGGACCCACTTCGGCAGGCAAAGCGGCTTCCTATCCGAGTTATCAAGATGCTGACCGCGCACACCGGACACTTGCTGCACCCGGAATATTTACAGCCTCTGACATCCGCACCAGTGAGCATCGAGGTATTTACTGCCTTTTCACGCCTTATTATACTTTGATCGTTTCTGTTTTTGCACCGCCTCGGTCCTGATTTCACAGCAGGGCGGTGAAAATGTAAAAACAGCTCCTCATGTATTAGATCTGTCGGTTTGACATCAGACACACCTCGTTTAAATTCCTCAGCAGCTGAGAAATCTGAGAAATATGCGTGAAAAATAGTCTTAAAATTAAATAAACGCCATCTTATGTCTTTGACCCCACATTTAACTTTGACCTGAATAATCCAGTAATGAAAGATCCTGTTATCCTGTCCTGTTATTATACAACTTATATAATATGCTGCTGGTCTTAAAGTATAACCACCCGCTCAAGTAGTGAGAACTTCAAATTATAGGTTTAAGTTACTTCTGAAATGACTCATCCATAAATTGATTAGTCAATGAATATATAATAAATTCACAGCTTAAATGTGAAGATCTGCTGTTGTTCATTGTCACATATGATGGTTTCACGGATTTTCTATCTTTTTTTTTTAAGTATTAGGACAAAACACACAAAAAGTAGGGCAGCAACTATTTTCCTAATCCATTCATCCACTGATTTTTATATATTTTTTTTTATTTTTAGTGTGTGAAATACCAGTCGTGGTGTGTTCAGATGTCTTGTCCAAAACCCAAAGATTCTCAGTTCAAATTGGTAAATGACAAGACGAAAAAGCAAATCCTCTTATTTGAGAAGCTTGGTCCAGGAAATTAGTTTTTCCAATTTATTAATTTATTTAGGTTGAAAAAGGATGAAAAAATTAATCAATTATTAACATAGTTATTGATTATTTTGTGTGTCGATCTACTAAACAATAAATTAAAAACACCACTTTGGAGACATAACCTATGGGTTCTTAAAAATTATATGAGATATATATATATTTTTACTGTTTTCTGACATTTTATTCCCAAAATTACTGATCGAAAAAACAATGGTCTGATTAATCAATAAGAACAGTAATAGCTTCAGCCTTTGTTTAAGTCAGTGTACAGGCCTACAGTTGACCAGAGAGGACTACCGTCATTTGGTTTGCGTATTTCTTTTGCACGAAAGCTAAAATGTCTTTGGTCGGAATACAGTAAAAACAAGAGCTAATCAGCATCTGTATTTTGTTGTAGCTCGATGCCAAGAAGAGTCCTTTGGCCCTGCTGGCGCAGACCTGTTCTCAGATTGGTAAACCAGACCCTCCATCTTCATCCAAGCTGGGCTCCTCCTGCAACCAGGGGGACAAGGAGCCCGGCAGTCGGTCATCCGTCTCCAGCCTGAAGCTCGGGGAGCTCCGCCCCGCTCTGGAGGACAAATCTAGCTTCAAGCCCTATAACAAAGGCAGCGGGGACTGTCGCAGAGATGGAGTCACCAGCAGCAGCGATAAAGTCGGGTTCAGAGTGCCCAGCATTAATGTTACCACTAATGGAAATTCAACCGGTAGCCAGCAGTCCTATCCGTCCCAAGCTACTTCACCCCGCTCCAGAGCGAGCAGCGGCTCCCCGCCAGGTCACGCTCAGCAGCAGCAGCCTCTCAAACAGAGTCAGTCCCCTGGTGGACAGACCACGTCACACTCCCAGACCCCCAATGGAGAAAGTGCACACGAGCGCGGCAGTCCTACCAGCACGAGCAGCAGCAGCAATAATAATCATCCCAAAAAAGACGCTGACGTAAACAAGGTCAACTTGGACAGTCCACACCATGCAAACTCCAGCCACGTTCGAGCCAGCACAAACTGCAGTAACGGCAGCTCTGATGGTGGTTCCAACCACGAGGGAGGTAAAGCGGAGTCCGCA
This sequence comes from Toxotes lorentzi, assembly GCA_037833715.1. Classification (NCBI taxonomy): domain Eukaryota; kingdom Metazoa; phylum Chordata; class Actinopteri; family Toxotidae; genus Toxotes; species Toxotes lorentzi. Next base: position 17,171,207 of record JBBMJY010000008.1, on the reverse strand, counting down.
CAGCCTAACCTTGGCCCTGGACACATTACACCAATTTCTCCTTACAAGACAAGCCAACCACTCTTCCCCCTGCCCTCTTCTAATATGGGCTACCACGGATCTGTAGTGGGGGCCTACGCAGGCTACCCGTCTCAGTTTGTTCCAGGGCTGGACCCGACAAAGTCGAGCCTCAGCGTGGGAAGTATGGCAGTCCCGGGAAAGCACCCGAGCTCCAGCCCTCTCACGGGCGCCTCCCCTCCTTCCTTCATGCAGGGTTTATGCAGGGACCCCTACTGTCTAAGCTACCCAAGTGTTTCCCATCTCGGCGGAAGCAACTGCAACTCGTGCATCCACGACCCGTCCTCCACCCTCAAATCGAGCTTCCCATTGGTGTATCCCTCCCACCCTCTCCACTCCCTCCACCAAAGCTCCCTGTCATCCAGCGCGTCCTCCTCCCTCTCCCATCCCCTCTACACATACGGCTTCATGCTCCCTAACGACCCCCTGCCTCACGCCTGTAACTGGGTCTCAGCCGGGGGGCCGTGCGACAAACGTTTCGCCACTTCTGATGAGCTCCTGGCCCACCTCCGCACACACACAGCAATGCCCGTGGGAATGGACAGTAAGCTGCTCTCTGTTTCCTCCTCTGGACCTGCCTCCTGCCACCTTCACCTCCCCCACCAGAGCAGTCCAGGCTCCATGCCGAGCTCCCTCTCTCTCAGGGCTCCCCCCAGTCTGGGTTTAGCTCGCTATCACCCCTACAGTAAGGTCCATCTGCCCCCGGGTCCCTCGTCCCTCTCCCTGCACTCTTTGCCCACCACAGGCCCCTATTACCCTCATTACGCTCTCTACAGTCAAAGACTTGGATCCGCATCTGCACTGGGATACCAGTGATACATAATCTGCTTAAATGTTTAAAGGAATAGTTTCACAGTTTGGGAAATATGCTGACTGGCCGCCTGGTGGAGAGTTTGATGAGAAGATTGCTTCTACTCTCATTTCTGTCATCTTTAAAAAAAAAAACAAAAAACAAAACACCAGCAGCACTTAGCTTAGCTTTGCACAGGGAAACCTCTAGCCTGGCTCTGAGTAAAGGTAACAAAATCCGCCTACGAGCTATAACTTGTTATTTCATTTACAACTGTGTGGCCATAAAAATAGCAAATCCTCACATTTGAGAAGCAGGAATCAGTAAATTTGTAATTTTTGTTTGAAAAATGAATGAACTTAGTTACCGATCCATTTTCTCTTGATTAACTAATCAGTTAATTGACTAATTTTTGCAGCTCCAGGGTTAATTAGTACCCAGCTGTAGTGAGCTGAGCTAGACTCACTAGCTGCTGGATGTAGCTCCATATTTATTGGACAGACATGATCAGTGGTGTCAATCTTCTCGTCTAATTCTCTGCCAGAGAGCCAATAAGTAAATTTCCCAAAATGTCAAACTGCTACTTTAACTTAGTTCTGCGGCAAGTTGCTGCTTCTTGCGACTAGACTGGATTTAAGTGGAACTCGGATGGGAGCGCAAGTTCTGGATTTTGACCTGAGAACATCTTTACACTTTCTTTATACATTATATATGAGATTTGACGTTTCTAATCAGGCTCCACTCCCAAGGATCAGAGGACACGTGGCTCTTGCATGTCTGCACATTGCTCGGATACTTTTGAAACAGACGCAACTGCCCTTGGGTGACTTTTGCCGCCTCATGGCCTTTGGCAAATTGATGGTTGGACGCTGTCTAATAGCTCCTGGATGTTCGGGGTTCTCGCTGCAAATGTTGATGATTTAGTGCAGAAAAATGTAGTGTGGCAGGGATGGCAGTTAGATGATGGGCCACAGTCGCTTTCTCCCTACAAGAGATGCATGTAAGCTCAACACAGCATACACACTTAACTGTTTATTCAGCCCCATGGTTTGTGATGATTTGTTTTGGTTCCTTATGTTTTGTTTATTCCTACTGAGAAGTTGTATTTATTTTATACCGGGAATCTAGCTTTCATGTTTACCACACAAATCTATTCTCATTTTACAGTCCTCTGAGCAAACATGTGGGAAGCCAGATGACAGATGCTGAATATGTCGTGTCTTAAGATTTCTCGAGAATGAATGTCGAAATCACATCTCTCTCTGAACTCCTCAGCTTTTTGATTTCTTTATTTTCACAGCAAATCAATAAAAATGAGATGTGATATTTTTTGTAAATTCGGGGCACCCTGTGGTGGCATCCAGTGAAAGGGGAGGTCATATTTTGTTAAATAAATCACACTGAAGATGTACTTTCTGTTGTCTTCATTTCTGATTTTGTCAGTTTTTCATCAGACAAACAAACAAACTGAATCTCTACTAAAAAGACAGGACAGGAGATATAGTACATATAGATATAGTATACATAGGATGTAGGTTCAATTCGAAGGTACATTTTTTTCATCATTTTGAAGTTTAAAGGACCAGTGTGTAGGTTTATGGAGGATGTATTGGTAGAAAATAAATAAAACATTCATAAAGATAAGACTCATAATCATGTTGGTGAGGGAGGGGTTTTCAGTTGGTTGCAATCTGCAACCTCACCACTAGATAACCACTAAATCCCACACACTGGTCCTTTAATTGTTTTCATTTGTTTTGTCAGTCTAATAATGATGATTTTGATGATTATCTCAGGTTAACTGAGGTCAATCTGTTGCAGTTCTTTGTATTAATTTACTTTATCTGATGTACTTATAAGTGATATTTCTGTCTGTAAAACAACACCTCCCTGAAATTCTCTCTAAATATAAGAATTCCTACACCAATCGACAGCACTCCCTTTAAGGGGAGAAAAGAGGCGCTGTAGTGAAAGGAAGATGTAAACGCTTGTCAGTGGACATGTCAGCGAGGCTTTAGTGGTGAGTGGATTTGTGCAGGAGGCTATTTTTACTGTGAAAGAATCACATGATTGATGACTTTGGGTGTGCTTTGCTTCCGCTAATTTCTCACCGTGTTGACAGTGAGATTGTAAGCAGACCGGAGGGATACAACTCACATTCCTCTGCAGTGAAAGCAGTGTCACCTTAAAGCAACAGCATCCTTATTCAATGCTCGTGGAAGTATTTTAACTGAGTGTTTTTGTAAAAGCAGCATGGAAAGGTCAAACCCTTCAGGATGTATTGTGCACATACTGCGGGATCATGATAAGCATCAGAGCCAAGTGCAGATTCTCCTGTTCAAGATGAAATCCTCCTGACAGTCACTCGAGTTACCGCGGCTGCCACATGATTGGCAGCGGTAATATGCCATTTCCTAGCAACATGACACTGTGACACGCTTGGTGAAGTATAGATGACCCACGCTGGTCACTCACATCTCTGACAAGGGACCCACAGGGGTCAAAACAACCTGTCCCCGCTGTAACAGGAGAAAGCGCTCCTGTTTCAGTGGTCTGAGATGCTGTTATGGGGTGTCTTGAGTTCGGCAGGAGGGTATGAGATCCTGTGGGCCCACTCTGGAGGTTTCACGTTGCCCAGAATTGTCCCAGAAAACACACTTAGTTTATTAAGCCCAAGAAATGAGTTGGCTGCTTTCCAGTCATTCCCAGTCTTGGAGTTGAGCTTATTGTGTGGGAGATTTTACCGTTTGTCGGATTTCACTGCACGTATGCTTTTCAAGTATCTCCAGTCAGCTGTGTGTCACTGTAACAAAGGTGGGGAGTATAGTGTTGGTATGCCATTTGTTGGTGACAAATGAAACCTGTTTGTTACTCAGATTTAATGAATTACATCAGCTGGCCCAGGTGACTGCTAATGGAAATTTGCCTTTCAGTTTACTCTGTTGGGTGAGCGTTGTAATATTTTAGCCATGTTAGCCCTCTGTCTCAGTCCACCACTTCCGTCCAGACTCAAATATCTCAGCAACTATTTGATAGATTTATGTGAAATTGTGTTCAGACATTTATGGTTCCCGGGAGGTTGGTATAGGACTTTTCTTGTAGCGCTACCATGAGGCTGACATTTGTGGTTCAGACTGAAATACCTTGACAACTTTCAGATGGACTTGCCATGAAGTTTGGTACAGTCGAGTCTCCCTTAGGACCTGTGCTGTGGTTTATGAAGTACCTGCAAAACGAATGACTTTCCCATCAGCCCTGGCTTTGTGTTTAGTGCTAATTATCAAATGTTAGAACGCTAACACACTCAACTAAGATGGTGAACGTGGTAAAAAAGATTCTTGTAAAAAAAAGAAACATGTTTTTCATGCAGCTGGTATCTGTGATTGCTTTCTTTTCAGATCTGAATTATTTTCTCCATTTGTTTCCAATCTTTTCCTCGAACCTGTAAGAGTAAAGTTGACTCATCATTCATGCTGTTTTCCAGCAACACTTTCCTTTATGTGACTGTAATCAAGACGTCCTGCTCAAAGGGTGCGGAGGTTACTCACTTTTCCCACCCACGTCTCCCCAGTCATCCAGACGATTCATCCTTCGCATAACTCGGTTCCTCTAATCTCTTCGTTATCAATTTAGCGCTCTGAATTAAGCCCATGGGTGCAGAGGACATATTTTGCTGTAATACACAAAGATTCCTTGGGTATTGTTCTTGGAGGTGAGTGCTGTTTGCCTGGTTGGCCTGAGTGAGTCCTGGATGCAGCTTGACAGCCCCAGTGATTAATGATGACAGACTGTGGGGCTGCTCCTTCGTTACATGACAATCCTTTAACCTCTCTATCAGCCTAAACCAGTTCAAAGAGGCCAAATGAAAAAGAGGTAGGAATCCAGTGAGGTTGGAATGTAAAGATATCCAGGGATATTTATTTCTGTGACTTGTTTCTAGCCTGGAAAGAAGTTAATGTTTTTGGACTCTTTTCCTTTGTCCTCAGAGATAGTAAAATAGTTTCTTGCATTAAAACTATTAAGCGCAGTCACAAATTATGAACATCTGCCTTGATGCTCTCTCCGAATTGTCTGTGAGTTACAGATTGCGGACGGCTTCCCAGAAATGGACTCCTCTGCTTTCATTTTGTCTTCTCTCCAACTTTATCACTTCATCCATCATCCTACTATGAGGGCTTTTCAAGTGGTCCAAAAATAAAGAGGACACAGATGTCAGCCATGCTATACTGATGTTTCTAAACCACCATAAACCCATCACTTACGTCCACCCACAGGCTGGGAGAAATGTTGAAAATACACTTTTCTCGCTTACAGAAAAACACTCCACAAAACCACTGTCAAACCGAGCTGATCTGCTACAGCACTCATATGTTAAATTACCCACACCCAACAATAAATTAGCCTGCACTCGAGCAGGTATTTTTATTTCTAAAAGTGGCACGTCTAAGATCTGTCCCACATCTCTTTTCTCATGTCTCAAGCCTTGTCTGCTGTTAACAAAAAAACAAAAAAACGTTGACAGAGGGAGTTTAGTGGTGCACAAGAGGGCAAACGCAATTATGGTTTCTCTGCTAATGTGCATGGCCCCAGCTGGTTTTGATCTGGCTGTACTCTGAGGGCTCCTAGCTCAGTTGTCAGCTCTCATGCATCACAGACCTGATGCTTAACGGAAAAACGTGCTTTGGCAGCGACCTAGCGGAGGCCTGGAGGCCAGCGGGTGCTGGTGGGTTAGCCGCATGCGGGGGGCGACACTATCCTCTGCCTTCCGCATCTGGATCCTCACGGTCACATTTTCTCATTGGTTATGAGAAAATGTGACCGTGAACATAACCGGCTGTAATTGGCCGGTGTGACCCAGAGCAGACGCCACGCCACAGACTTGGGAGGTCAGAAAAAGGCTCCAAAATACACACACATGGATGGCAAGAGAAAGAGAGAGAGAGAGAGAGCATGAGGCAGAATGAGATGCTTGTATGGAAATAAGCAGACATGATTACTCAAATACAGTCATTAAGGAGGAAATGTTGTTTTTCAAGCTGTCAGGATGATTAATGAGGGAGAGCAAATCCACTCAAACGCTGTTGTTTAGTCTAACCACCAGACCTGATCTCTGCCTCTAACTTAAATCAGACAGGATGTGTGTGTTCAGCAATGTGTGTGGAACGAGTAAAAAAAAATGTGGAAAGCTTTAGAAATGGTACAGAGAAAAGCTGGAGAAACAAAATCTTATGGAACTGGAGCTACAACGAACGACTATTTTTGTTTTTTTGTCGATTCATTTGCCAGATGCTTTCTCAACTAATCGGTTAGTTGTTCAACGAAACAGCAGAAAGTTGTTACTATCAATCTAAGGAAACCTGAAAGTATTCACATCTGAGAGTGCTAGCATGTCTAGCTAACTAGCTGACTACCTGCAGTAGAGACCTAAATAAGCACTACTGCCAAGGCCAAGAAACAGAAAATAAATTAGCTAAGAACATAAGACATAACTGAGTTTTTGCCGAAGACCTGCAGCTTTAGGTTTAGTATTTCAGTATTACAGTCAATTAAAAAACAAATTTAATCTATATGCCCAATTTAAGTTAATAATGAAAAAGGTTTCCTGTAATTTAAAATGCATCAACTTCTTATGAAAAACAACCTAAGATATCTTTTTTTTTTTTTTTTGAGTTTCCTTCATGAGCACCACATGAAGGAAACTCACTTTCTGCTGCAATAGATCACCTGGTCTACCGTGTAAGTGTCAACACATTCTAGAAAATTAGCCTTCTTTGTAAGTTTTCCAGCCCGTACGGTGCCAAAGTCCTCAGAAACTCCAGATGTTCCCTAAATCACGCTGGAAGGCTGATAAGGAATCAGCTTTCAACAGATGTCTTGTGCCTGGACTTGTGATTTAGTAGCTGTGAATGATGAAACAGTGTTTCTGTGTCTCACAGCCTGACTGGCTTTCATCATTATGCAAGCAGCTGCGGGTCTGGGTGACGTTATGTCAGTGGATGGGAACGAGAATGAGATGGCACATTAGTTTTTCACATTTTTCTTTCTTTGGGTGTTTGATGTATTTGGACATGAAGGACAGTGTAGCTGTTTGCTAAACCATGACGTGCAAACACAGGAATGTGGAATTGAAGCATAAATATATAAATGGTGGCAACACAGGAAAAGTGTGGGGGGTGGGAATCACCAAAGTCATTAGGATACATCATCTGGGAACCAGCAACATTTCATTGCAGTCCATTCAGTGCTGTAGCTGCTGAGTCTGGATTAAAGTGATGGACCAACAGACACTGCCATCCCTGGAGCTGTGCTGCTAAAAACGTTAAAAATATTATGTTCATCGTCTAATCTGGGTCAAATGAAAAGTAAAAACCTGTGAATGCACATACATGTTGCGTCTGGTCAGGAGGAGGTGGTGTCTGACAGCACAAATGACTGACACCAACAGTGAGGGAGTTGGACAGATGAGAGCCACAGGCGTTGGGAGTGGGGGTGTACAGGGTCAACACATCGCCTGTGCAATGAGTGTGGCCCGGCAGCTGTATGCATAGGGGAGCCTTGGCCTCCTGCTCTGCATGTCAGGGGCCATGATTAATGACCTGCAGGCCTTGCTCTTTACCCCCCCCCTCCGCCTCAGAGACGTCACTGCAGTCACTGCTCATTTAGCTAATGGACACAGCCACGGACAGACAGACAGGCACAGGAGACGACAGCTTACGTACATGCTTGCATGTAGGCGGATGCAAAATACAAGAAATTTGACTTTCACAAAATACCACGTAGCCTTCAGCTTTTCCAGATAATTCCAGGGCGAGAATCATGATTTCTTAGATTTACTGTGTGCGGGGCCGTGTGCCTGTGCAGTGTCAAGGCTGAGAGGGTGCCCGTGCCTGTGTACTGGTTCCCAGCTTGTCAGGCAGCTGTCGAGGAGTGATTTATGACCACTAGACTCCAACCTGTCTTCACTGCCAGTTCAGTATTGTTACAACTGACAGCTAATGAGGCCAGACATGCTTTCAAGCAGAGCACTTAACAGGACTTCAATCTTCCCCCGTCACAAGTACCATTTTTGCTCTCTTTCTTTCTCACACACACACTGCACCCCCCCCTTTCTCTATGCCTTCCTTGTTCTCTGTCTTTCTGTGGTGGAATATCTGACAGGCACTGAAAAGGCTCCTGCCTACAGAAGGAGATGTTTCTCAGAAGGCAAAGGCAGCAGAAAGAGTCCCACTGTTTCACACACACATTTACTGGTGGTGGGCATCAGCTAATGCTTGATATAATCTAATAATCAACTCCCTCTACCAGGCTTTAAAGGAGCAGCTATAGCAAAAAAAAATACGCTTGTTTTGCCGGGAGTTAGACGAGGAGATTGATACCAGTCTTTTGTCTGTGCGCTAAATATGAAGCTGCAGCCAGAGAGGATTAGCATAGCTTAGCATAAATGCTGGAAACAGAGGGAAACAGCTAGCCTGGCTCTATCCAAAGGTAACAGATACACCTACAAGAGCATTATTTGTTCCAGTGTGTGTGTGTGTGTGTGTGCGTGTGTGAGTGTAGACAGATTTCGCATGTTCAGCTGAGCTGCTGTGCACTGACAAAAAGACTCTACATTTAGAATTAACTGGCATCAATTAATTGCAAGTTATACCAATTGGACCCTGCATCATGTTCTGTATAATTAGCACCAAATTATTTAGTTCCTTCCAGGAAATGTTTTGGAACTAATGAGGAATTGATTAGGAAATTTTCTTAGTCAGTTATCAATCTTCACATCAAACTCTTGGCAAAAAAGCGAAGAATCATATTACCCAAAAACTATTGCTAAGTCTGGGTACCCGTGTTGCATTGCTGGTCAGTTGTTATAGTGACATGTGTGTATATATATATATATATATGTAGACAGTGACATTACTTACTTTTTGGTGTGTATCATTATCAGATATAGGGCTCCGCTGGACTTTCACATTTGGTTTAAATCGTAGTGGAAATGATTGTTTTGAATCTAATTATAGTTGATGACTTGCTGTAATTATGAAAATATGCTTTACATGTTACTGCAAATCAACTCTGATCGCGTTCATTTGGCGGTATGAACCAGTAAACAGACACGGGCTCCATGTCTCCCAGCTCTCCTTCTCTCTGGATAATCCTGTAGAATAAAATCACTCACAGTATCTGGAAGCTTTCTCACCTTTAACCTCTGGTTCCCTGTCAGCCATGATTAATGACAGGCTAACTCGCTGCTGGCTCGCAGTGCTGACTGTGCCGTTGTCTCCTGGATACTTAATGGACTCTGACAAGCCTCCTTTTGAACTGATGTGTTCATTAAATACCTCAACAGCGACTCCTGGGGGCTGAAGACCAGAAATGGAGACAACGGCAGTTTTGTGCCATTGTATTGCTTCTTGTATGAAATCACATAAGTGTTTCTGGGCCGATAACTCAAGGATTTTTAGTTATTTAAGTTCCAGGTATCTGGTCTTAATCTTCTTCTCTTATATCTTTTGGCTATGTTATGACTTCACAACATTTCAGACGGGAAAAAAAATACCTTTCACTCATTTATTTTACAACTATAGTTAATAATTACTTAGTGAAGATGACCTGAAGTACATGTTGCCAGTGATGTAAGAAGTAAAAAGTCATGTAAACATATTATCAGCAAAATGCACTTAAAGTATTAAAAGTAAAAGTAAAAGCTGCCCCTTGTTATAATTAAATTATTCATACTAAAGCAACAAAACATACAAAAGCAGCACCTTACTGTTGCACCTGCTCAGGGTGGTGTGGTCCTCAACACAAGGGTCACGCCCCTCCAGAGGGTCACACGATAAAGCTGAGGGGTCCCGAGAGGATTAATGTCAGTGTGATACTGCTACTTCGTACTGAAGGGTCTGGATATTTCTTCTATCATTGTTGGCAGGGGTCACCTGAGGGTAAAACACACCTGAGAAGTGCAGACGTTATTTTACATAGCCTCTGCTGCCCCCTGTTGGAAATCTATCGCAGTTACACTGTGTTGTAACCGGGATATCTGAAGTTTTATGAGTCCAGAAGCAGTTTAAAGAAGCGCAGACCAACAGCAGCACTGCTTAATGAAGTGGACTAGAAAGCATGTACTCAAAGATTGTAACAGTGGAGAGATTGTTACGCAAAGATTTTACGCAAAATTCAATCTTGTATGTATCTTCGTGTGGGAGAATACTGTATCTCTGCAAAGTCAGTGCCGGGATTCAAACTCTGTCCGCGCCAGCATTAGTCGACTTCTTCCTTCTTGTTCCTGATGTTGTTCCCTGCTGCTCCCTCCCCCTTCCCGGCTCCTCCTCTGTCGGGCTTCTTCTTCCCAAACTTTCCGTCTCCAAGCTTCCTGAAGCTTCTCCGTTCTCCGCGGAACGAGGGCGACTGTGGGACCCGATGGGGGAGATATGAAATATAAAGGATGGTGCCGATGACCGAGCAGGCGGACGGACCTCTGACCCCGTTCTCCACCCCGGAGCAACTTTCCAGCAAGAACTCCCGGGGGAATCGGTCTACGTAAGTCTGGATAAGATGGAGAGGAAGGGCCCGGTTTGCTTTCCATCTTAAGAGGAGGCGGTTCAGGCCGTGGGCATTATTTACAAGCACATCCTGCTTCAAACAATGCATTTTAATTAAAGGGCTGTGCTGTTTCTGTTTTTAATGGATGAATGTGACGCGTACGTGGCACGGAACAGGACCAAACTGGGTTCATTTGCACTGAGAAACACCACAGATCAAAACTTTTCATGTTCATTTCTAATTATGAATGATAATCATGGTCTGCTTCGGCTGTTTTATGTATGACCTGGAGAGATGTAAGTGTTGTGTGTGTGTTTCTGCAGCCCAGTGCTGCACAGTGAATGTGTTATGACAGGTTTGTCCGTATTCTTCAGGTGATTCCTGCGCAGCTAACAGTGTCTTGTGTAATGTGTCCAGGTCTGAGGTGGAGAATGGAGGTGAGAGGAGACAGAGGAGGCATGGACGGTCACCTGCAGACCTGCAGCTGTGTCTGGACACAGAGTCAGACCCCTCGGAGAGCAGGAAGAAACCAGCCAGAATGAGGTGAAGAAGCTATTATTGTCCTCTGTGTGGCACCTCATACAATACACTCGTATCACTTTAGTTTAAAACCCACTGTCTAGTATTAAGAGGCATTATATAAGGTTTTAACACACTATAATGTTGTTGTCAGCACATTCTCAAGTGAAGAAAATGAACCATATTTTTTCCGTTTTAGCCATTTTTGAAAAAAAATAAAAGGCTGAAATTCTCTGGTTTCAGCGTCTCCAGTGTGAGAATTTCCTGCTTTTCTATGTTGTATAATATTTTAAATGAAATATCTTTGGATTTTGGACAAGGTATCTGAAGTCTTCACCTTAGACTACAGCAAACACACAGAGGCTGTTGACAAGTCTTTTGGCTTCTGGAATTAAATCAGACTTCCTTCTATTTGATTTATAAACAGGTGATCTGAAATGAATTCCTGATGGCATCAGATTAACGTAGTTATAGAGAATGTCACGGACCGACTGTGCAGTAAAAGAGCTGAGGTTAACAGCACCCTGTAGCCACTTCTTGTCCTTGTGACAAACATCAGATGAAAGAAGAAGTTAAAATACTTTTGATAAATGAGGATTAAAATACTGTTAGTATTCTCTGATCTTCTCCAAAGGACTTTAGATTAGTTAAGCAGCAGTAAAAATCTACTGTATATAAACATTTGCAGGAACATTTTCCTGAAAATTAAACCATGAAATAGCCTAAACTGGATTCATTATTACTGAAGTTTGCCTTAGGATCCTCCCAGAGTGACATCAACTGTAATCTTTCACCTTCCATCTACAATACAGCACCATAGTTTATCTTAACTACTGTAAACCTGCATGACTAAAGTGCTGTTTACAGATTTTGCTGTTGCTGTGTAAGCAGCTCTTGCATAACCACAGGTGACACCATGCAGAGCCACACGGAGGACATCTACTGTTGTCTAATGATCAGTAGAAGTGAGCATGCAAATCATGTTTTATCATGAGTTATAAAGTGTTTGCTGTAGCAATCTAGCCTGTCCTCCTCGGGTGTTACCATGTGTCTCAGCCATAAACACTTAACTGTTATTTGTCAGATTGAAACCTGTTGAGCAGCTCTCACCAATGCTGAGTCCGACTGACTTTGAAACAAAGCTTGAGAGGAAGAAATCGCAGCCAAGCCAGGTAGGAGCCCGTTCTGACCCAACAATTTTCACCAAACCTTTAACAAATTTCACACGTTTTTTTTTTTGTTTTGTTTTTTCACCTTCTCACCAAATAATGTCTGTCCTGTTATTCTCAGCTATCAAAGACAAATGCCCAGTATCATAAGTTATTCAAGGAGGTCAGCAAAGATGAGTTACTCAAACAAAGTAAGTGTCAGAGTATATTTGTGGCTGAATGTGAGAAACACGGAAATGTCGGATCTTAATGTGAAGTGATGTATGTATGTGCCGACAGGTTACACTTGTGCCCTGCAGAAAGAAATGTTATATCAGGGCAAAATGTTTGTCTCCGATAACTGGATCTGTTTCCACTCCAAGGTCTTTGGCAGAGATACCAAGGTACGGTGCTGTTACTGTGATAAAGAAATTATTTGACTTGATTACCTGCTCATGTTTTATGGCTGCGTTTTCTGTTTTAACACAGTGAATATTAACTATGATTAAAAAGTATATTCTTTCATCTCCAGATTTCAATCCCAGCGATGTCTGTGACATTTATCAAAAAAACGAAAACTGCGTTGTTAGTGCCAAACGCCCTTGTGATTGAAACTTCAAGCGAGCAGGTACGAAAACTGTTGAGACCATAAGCTTTTAATCCCATTTGATGATCACAAACACAAAAGTGATTTTAAATGACTGTTTTCCAGCATGTGTTTGTGTCCTTCCTCTCTCGAAACACCACCTACAAACTTCTGAAATCCATCTGCATTCATTTGGAGGTACGTAACATCTTCTAAAAAGCACTGATTCATCCTACTAGGATTCAGTTTTCTAATTATACCTCCCTGAAATATTTTCACTGTAGTGTGAACACCAGTTGTAAATGAGAGCTCTGTTACAGTCTGAACAATTAATTTATCGCTGAAAAAAACTGATCATCAAAATAATGGTTAGTTGCAGCCCTAAATTAGAGTAATGTTCACTATCATTTCAGGTGGATAAGACTTGTAACAGCCCCGTTACTTCTTCCTGTGAAAACAGCTTCAGGGTCAGCTGCCCGTCGTCGCTTCCTCTGGTCAGTCGGGGGTTTGTCCGTCCACTTTATGGGATGTTTTTACTGGATGTATTCATTGTACATGATGAGACTTTTTTTTAAATGAAAGGTCCATAGAAATGACTTGATCTCGTGTTACACAGTACCCCGCCCTGTATGTGGTGTCCATTTTATATTTTCCTGTGGTTGCAGGACCTTTCTGGAGACTTCTCTGACCTCGATGGGGTGGTGCAGCAGAGACGGCAGAAGATGATGGAGAGCAGCAGCTCTGGGTCTCAGACTCCAGATTATGACAAAATAACTGGTGTGTGCTCCACTCTCATTCCTCTATGTACACGTCTATCCTCTATAGAAGTTTCTTTGTGCTTACTTTAATCTACTGTACACATTTTGTTTACCCTCTCTCCAAATGTGCTCAGGGTGTCCGGTGTCACTTTGGCTCAGATGGTCTTTAGTTTCAGATACCTGGAGTGAAGCCAAGTGAAATTTGAGCCTTTGCTTTTCTTTTTTTTTGTTATTGTGAAGACAGCTGGCACGAAAACAGCGTTGATCTATTGATTAATGAATGAAATCTTCGACTTGTTTATGTCGTCTGTGATACCGAGCCAGCTTTTTCCATCTCACAGTCCAACTCTGAGAACATGTTGATCTGCAAGGATGTTTGTGATCCTGTTAATATTTACTCAGGCTCGTCGTAGGCAGCCGGAGTCACAGGTTCTCTCTGTTTGCTCGGGCAGACTTCACCGGCCTCCCGGACACGTTTCTGAGTGCAGTGAAGAGCGGAGAGGTTTCGGTCCATGCAGACATTCACCTTCAGAGTCCAAGCCAAAAACACAGAAATGCCCTCAAGAACGGTAGTTTAATTACTGGATCTCTCTGAGTTTAAAGACGCTTTGTTTGTACGTCTGTAGTTTCAGTGTTTACTGAAGTTTATCATATCAAGGCAAATATCAGTTATAAGCCACAAATGATCAGTGTTTTAAACATTTATTTATTTGTATGTTTAAAGTATTGCTTCGACTTTATGGCGAATACACGTAATTTCTTTCTTGCTGAGAATTAAATGGAAAAAACCACTCTGATGTTTGTGTGGTAAATATGATGCTATAGCAAGCAACCAGTTAGCTTAGCTTAGCATAAGCTTGTCTAAGCCCTGTATGTAAAATGCAGTTTTAGTGCATCTATCATGTACCAAATCAACATTTCTCTTTTTTCTTGTCCTTGTAGGGTCCACCAAACCAACCTGCGGCGTCACGCTCAAGGACAAATCCTCGCAGCCCATGTCGTTGCACGCCATCCTCCTGATCTACCTGGTTTTGTAAGTGGCCTTTCATTATGTGCAACATGAGAAGCCAAAGCAGTCTGACAGGACGATTGTTAGATGTTAGATGAAACGTTTATGTCCATTATTTGGGCGTGTCAGCGATTGTTCTGTACGGTCAGGGTTTGAATGTTCATCTGTCACTGTGTTTGTGTGTCTGAACAGAGTTGGTGTTCTCGTCTTGTCCTCCTGTTACATGGCTTTCAAGATTGTGGCTCTTGAGCATCGTTTGAACTCCTTGGTGTCCATGGGGGAACACATTCGGAACGAGTAAGACCTTCATCCACACATTACTGAGCAGATTTCAGGGATGTTTCAGTCACTAAATGATGAACAAATAATGGGATGTTAATGATTTAGTGAAAATCTTCTTGCAGAAACGCAGTGAGCCACCGGTCCCAGGATGAACTGAATGCTGAGATCTATGGAGAACTGTCTACTAACCTGTTCAAGCTAGAAAAGGTTTGTCTAGTTTTTATAAACTGCACAGCTAACAGGGTCCCTGAAATCATCTTTATATATTATGTTCAGTAGTTTTTACTGTAACTACTGAGTAGACTTATGTATTGATACCACTATTCTATCTGTACGATGAACCTACCCCATCCTTTAGGTAAATCCACAATAGTTTAAAGTCGTCTAATATGGTTTAAATGTGCATGTTTTCATATCATTGATGTCCAATATATATATATTTTTTTGTCTTCCTAGATTCAAAGAAACCTCCGGAAGCTACTTGAAGAGACTTAAAGGAAATCTGTTGTCTGTTGACAGAAGTCTTATCTCTTATTAGACATGTTGGTTGAACTTTGGTCACAGATCTGATGCCAAATCATGGACAGCTCATGCAGAGAGTTTTCTTAGGAACTTTAACTTAAATTGTGCAATAAGAGCTTCTTTCCCCTTTCCACTCAGGACTGTTTTATCACTCTTTTCAAACAGAAATTTGTACCACAGAGTAAACTGAAGCAGTGTGCTAATGGTAGTGTGCCACTGTTAGTGTTAGTGATGCATTTTTTTAAGCATATGTGTAGTATTTATCTGAGAGCTTTTATTTTGCACTTCACAATAGTGGGATTTTTACTGAGGTATCAGGTCCAAGGGTCTCATTTCAATGTTTTCCAAACATTTCAGAGAAAGGTCAACTTGTGCTGTTCTTATGTTCTTTTGATAGAATTAAAATTAAATAAATAAATTATATTTATGTCATGTATATTAGTCAACTCAGCAAGGGATGTTTGTATGAGAGCTTTTCATTACATTTACAGCCATGCTTTTTTTTTTTTAGTGTGTGGTATCTAAAGGTTAAAATCTACTGTGCATTTGTGGATGTAGTCAGGCTGCTCGGGCTTACATGAGTAGAGGTTTTTTTTGTGAAAACATGTTGAAATCATTTGCAAATGAGAGCAAATCAACTGAGTTTGATTGTTTTTTGTTATATATATTGAGTTTTTACTAAAACCATTAACATGTCTTGTTGTAGGCTCAATCTGTACTCGAATAAATCACAGGTTTATTCACTTACATAACCCACAAGCTTCTCAAATGATGGTGATTTTAGATTTTGTCCTGTTTTTACATTTATCAGCATCAGAGACCGTTTGAACTGCAACTTTGATTCTGTTGCCGTCGATCATTTCAGAAGCTTGTGTTGTAAACTGTATAATCACAGTTTAACTACAGAGCAGACCTGAAATAAATGGCTCTCATACGCTGCTTCGAGAGTAATTTAGTCTTTTCATTTAATGGGAGCAGCTCTGAACGCAGACAAGTGAA
Organism: Toxotes lorentzi; assembly: GCA_037833715.1. Lineage (NCBI taxonomy): Eukaryota > Metazoa > Chordata > Actinopteri > Toxotidae > Toxotes > Toxotes lorentzi. Next base: position 17,155,000 of record JBBMJY010000008.1, on the reverse strand, counting down.
TATGAACAACTGTGACAAAACCTAATATAATAAATACAATATAGATGATAATATATTTAAATATAGTGTTATACACAATATATGTGCAGTGTACTCTATCTAATAGACAGTAATAATACAATTCTATGGCTTCTTCTATTGTTAACTCACCTGTGGGACTCTTTGGGATTGGTAGCACTACTTCAGCTGTATTTTCATCTGTACCGGACTCAGTCGTCACACAACGTCTACAAATTAAACATAGTTTGAAAACTCTGAGTCTCTTTATTCTGTCTGTGCAAAAGCATTTTAATATCACATCACAGAATTGTTTCAGACCAGTGGCTCCAAAGTGTTTTCTACAGAGAAAAGGTGTGTCTTAATAGAAAATTGCGCCTTTATTAATAAATTTATTAGCACATTTTATACAGTATGATACAAAACAATGCGCGTGGCAGAAGATGTAAAGACCGACACACACAAAAAAAGGAAAACAAATGTATGTAATGTGCATTTAAATAAATAATAAATAAAAACATGACATCTGGGGGTTTATTGTGCTCTCACTGCAAAGCTCCCGCCCACTCCTGGATTTTGAACCAATCACTTTCACGCCTCCGCACCTCGTCTGCCCATCAACCCGCGCTCAGCCCACCGCATGACGTAACACCCAGTCTGAAAAGTGCAATGGCGAAATTGGACAATAACAGCCGTCGCGTTTGGGGGCCCACATCTATATTATGTGGCTAACGCTGAAGAAAACACCTCGCGTCGGCTGCAGCACCACACCTCACATCGGCACAGCGCACGAGCGTCAACCTGCGACCGCGCGGAGCGATTCCACGGGCTCTGCGCGCGATGACAGTTTAGACTGAAGAGCTGCAGGTAAGTGCAAACTCTCGGCGATGGCAGCAGCATTTGCAAAAGGCTTTTCCACTAAATGGTCTCCGCGAGCTCCGGATCTGAAAGGGGCGTGGCGGCGCGCTGGGTACCACTCCGGACTGAAGGATGCTGATAGCTTAGCAACAAGGAAGGAAAAGGAAGCAGGGGAGAGACAATGGATGTGCGATTTGTCAGCATCGTTGCTGGGTAGGCTTAGCTGAGCGTGTATTGTTTGACCAGAAAGAGAGGTAGCCGTGATCATCATCATCATCATCATCATCACCATCACTACCACCACCACCATCATCATCAGCTTGTGCCAAGTCAACTACAAGGAGCCGTGAAGGCGGAGTGGAAATGTAAACAAAGGGTGTGGGCCTCTCAGCTGGCCTGTGATGCTCTGCCACAGAGAGGAACCAGGGCCGGTGCTGATCATAGGAGGAGCAGGTTTTACAGTCATGATACAGTCGCGTCTGATGGCTGAGGTACAGTGCTGTCAGAGGCAGGGCGGGATCAGAACCAGCTGCTGCTCAGGGAGCCCAGATGTTATATTCGTTCACTTCAGCCTTCACTAGCTCCAGCTCCGGAGTTTCTGCGTTCATGTGTCTTCTCTGATGGAAAACTGAATATCTCCCCCTTTTGGACTGTTGATTGGATACAAGCAAGGACATTTGACACCGTTATCTTGGGTTTGGAAAAAATGAAACAGGCATCTGTTCAGTTAATGTTTACAGAAACAGAGGGCCCATATTTTCTCTGCTCTGTTTCCGTCTGAATACTTTGATTAATGACAATAGAATCTCTGCTCTGTCATTCTCCATCTTGTCTGTCTTAAAATCAGTGTTAAGATGTTTTAGTTTATATCTTAGTTGTTTTACTTTATTCTCCTACTCCACCACATTCATTGGACACCTTTAGTCTCTAGTTACTTTACAGATTCATATTATTAATACAAAATATAGGGAGCACATTAATTATGATGTATTATTACAGCAAAGCTACACAGCAGTGTATAAAGTAGTTAGCTCAACCTTTACTTATATATCAATGCATCAGCAGCTATAATCCAATAACATAACACACATTACTCTGAACTGGGTTATTATTCATGATGATAAATTACTGGTTATTTCTGTTTTATAATATTCATTAAAGCTAATTTATCGCACAGAATGAATTCATTTCTTTCACATGTCTCCAAGTCTTGACTCGTTGTTTGTTTCCCAGGTGTGACGTGTGAACAGACACCATGGCCACACAGGAACCGTCCCCACCTTCATCCATGGAGAGCAATAAACCCGGCTTCCCCAAGAAGATCCTGGGAAATAAGCTGGAGGACAAGCACCTGTGCAACTGCTGCCACAATATACTCAGACGACCATTTCAAGCCCAGTGTGGACATCGCTTCTGTTCCTACTGCTTCAACAGGACAGTGAGGTGAGGAGCTAGAACACAAAACAAGATGTTGACTGACAGGCGGGTTCATTCTCTCAAATCGTTTGTCATCAGTATATTTCCATAAGGAACTAAATCGCCAAGAGTCTACTCCCCATGTGTATTTTGGGGGTCTCTGCAACAGTGGAAGAAGTACTTCCACCATTTGACTGTGGTGAAAGTAGAAATGCACAGTGTAGAAATACTCTGTTACAAGTTAAAGTTATGCCTTCAGAAATTTACTGAAGTAAAAGTACAGAGGTATTAGCATAAGTACTCATTATGCAGGAAAAAGTCTTTGTGTGTTACATTACTGTGCAGTATATTTGCATATATTGTTGTTCTATTGTAGTAATGGACCCCAGAAGTGCAATGCTTGCATTAAAGAGGATATTTTTGAGGAGCCTACATCGATTTTGAAACAAGGATGTGTGAGTATGAAAGTATTTTTATCCGGTCAAGACAATGGTTTTTCTTTAATTAGAAATCTTGCTGAATTAAAGTGAATTTCTTCATTTATATAAATTGTACAATCGCTTCTCCAGCAGGATGTTCACCAAAACATTTCTTTGTTAGGACTCATTTTCTCAATTAATCGTCTATATAATGTCAGCTGTTTGGTCATGTTACCTTCCTGCATTGATTCTCTCAGATGATAAAAATATCATCTGATCCTAAAGAAGCTGCAGCGAATTTCCTGTAGGGACCACAGATGCAAGTGAAGAAACACATGCAAGGACAAAACCTGTGCTGAGTACTTACATATGTCTTTAAGGGCTAAATACAGATGTTTTGTCCCACAGCATTTAACACGACAGTGAAACAGACACAGACCATCTGTGAGAAGCTCGGCTCTTTCTATATATAAGAATTTCAGATGTTTGACACTTCGGCACCTCAGTCCCACTGGTGACGGAACCTTTTTCCATCTAGAAGAACATCAGGTGTATGAGTGATGCAAAAAAACTTGACTCACACATTTCATCATGGTCATACTGTAGCTTTTAATAATGCATAGCCACAGACAGTGGTAGGAGAAATATTGAGATCCTGAGCTGGTTTTATCTATTTTATATCCAGTTGTGAAGATCAGCACAGTGGTTTCCAACCAGATAGAGATACTTTAGTCAACCTTGCCTCAACACAGTATGTTGTGCCGCTGTCATGTTGCTTCTCTTTTAGCCCTTATTGATCAAATAGCTCCAGGTACTAAGAGGCCACAGGAACTGAACTAGAAAATAAAAGCCCCTTTTGCTCTTTGTGTTGCACCAATTGTACATCCTGACAATGAAAATAAAAATGAACACATACATGGTCAATACACAAGTTTGCTCAACATAAATAATGAATGTAATGGAACAGTGAGGCTGGGCAAACACTGCACAGACACAGTGTGACAGCAGATCCTCTTTGTTTTGTCTTGTTTTTTCAGGCTTTTCCTGACAACGCAGTTCGAAGGGAAGTCGAAAACCTATCAGCTGTTTGTATCAATGAAAGTTGCACTTGGAAAGGCAGTATTAAAGAGTATGAGGTGAGGTGACTTTCATGACTTTATTTGCTTAAAAAGTTTTGTTTGATAGGAAGGTGAAGCTTTGTTTTTACTGTTTTTAGATTAGGCGTTTTTATAGCTCAGCTTCGCTTTGCTGTGCGTGTCTATGCACGGTTAAGGCAGAAGTCGCCGTACTGTAAAAACTGCCACAGCAGCTCAACTAAAACGCTACTCTCTGCAGCTGAACCACGAGGGGAAGTGTGAGTTCATGATCATCCCATGCCCCTCCTGTAAAGAACGAATCCGCTTCAATGAGCAGGAGCGCCATAATGAACGAGAGTGCCCGGAGAGAACGCTCAACTGCAAGTACTGCAAGGAGCCGTTCCACTTCAAAAATATCAAGGTTAGAAATTATTTATTTGGACTTCAGCTGCTCGGCGTGTCAGGGCCTGTGCAGCACATCGCAGCAGCTCTTTGTGTGTCATTAACAGAAACACTGTCGCTGCTTTTTCAGGCACATGATGAGATCTGTCCCAAGTACCCGATGATCTGCGAAGGCTGTGCCAAGAAGAAAATACCCAGAGAAAAGGTGAATCTGTAAACAACATGCAGACAAGATGGAAATGTCACCGTCCCATGAGGCTAAGTGTTTGTTGTTTTGTTTTTTTGTAGTACGTGGACCATATTAAGTTCTGCAGCAAATTCAGAACTCCGTGTCGATTTCATGTCGTGGGATGTGATATGTCTGTAAGTAGCCTGATCGTCTTCTCAGTGATTACTTTTAAATATTCACACACTTGTTCAGACATTAGGGATAGAATGAAAATTATTAGCCGGTCAAGACTCTGCACAAAAATCCAGTTTTGAACCTCAGTTTGTCGTCTCCGTTTCTGAAGGTGGAGAAGGAAAAGATTCACGAACATGAGCGCGCCTATGCCTACGAGCACCTCAATCTGTTGCTGCACTACATTATGGGCATGAAAGTGAGCATGGAGGGCCTGCAGCCCCAGGGACTGGAACTAGCCGGACACAAACTGGTGGAACTCCAACAGTCCCTCAGGGAGCTGGAGGCCAGAGTCTCCCAACTCAGCACCACCTCCTCTGGACCTCCCGTGCAGGGAGCCGCCGCCTCCTCCTCATCCTCCAGCTCTGGTCCCCCGGGCCCACCCGCTTCAGCTCCTCTCCCTCCGCCTCCCACCCTGGCTCCCACTCTCTCTGTGTCTACCTCCTTCACTCCTTTGCCCAGCTCAGTGGGAGCAGCGCTGGAGCTCCAGCTCCATAGCGAGAAGACCAAGGTGGCCGAGCTGGGCCGCAGGTGCACGGAACTCGAAGTCAAAGCCGGCACGTTTGAAAATGTTGTGTGCGTCCTGAACAGAGAGGTGGAGAGGTTTGCCACCACCATGGAGGCCAGCAACCGTCAGCATAAACTGGACCAGGACAAGATCGAGGCACTGAGTAACAAGGTAGGACTGGAATGAGGCGTAATCATGACTGCAGCGAGTTTAAGTTTTCTTCAGTATTAAAGTAATCCAGTGACAGTTGTCTGTGGATCCACAGGATCCACAAGAACTACTAATAGTTAATTCTACATTTTCTGACTGTGCCTGTTTTCACACGTACATACATATAAACAATATAGGCAAAAAACACAGAGCTCGAGTTGTTCAACTCACTGAATCCATACCTCCTATTAGGTGTAGCTTCAAAACTTAGGGCATGATTATACCCAAAATATAAAGATGACAAATATAATACTGGAATTAACAAAATCCATTTGTCCATTGGTGTTTTTCATTTTGCACAACATTTTTTTGAAACTACAACCTTTTATCATGTAGCCATGTTTCAAACCCACAAGTGGTGAGCATTTTACTTTTACTGCAGTTCGGTTATTACTGGTCGAATATTAAAAGGCCAGAATGAAAAACTTGTGATGTTGTTAAAGCAGAGTGTATGTTTGTTTTCCAGGTGCGACAGCTGGAGAGGACAGTGGGACTGAAGGACCTGACTGTTGCTGAGATGGAGGGCAGGCTGAGGGAAATGTCTGCCACCACCTTCGACGGCGTCTTTATCTGGAGGATCTCTGATTTTGCCAAAAAGAGACAGGACGCCATCGCAGGTCGAGCCCCTGCCATGTTCTCACCAGGTAACACGGGGCCATCAGTATAGCTAAGACATGTAAATTTTGGGATTAGACTGAGTATTCTTGAACCCAGCCTGACATGAGTTCGCCAACCTGTTTAGATATGTACTGAAACTGAATTTCCCTTTCCTTTCCCTCTCAGCCTTCTACACCAGTAAGTATGGCTATAAGATGTGTCTGCGGATCTACCTGAATGGAGATGGGACGGGGCGTGGCAGCCACTTGTCCTTGTTCTTTGTGGTGATGAGGGGACTGAGTGACGCCCTACTCAAATGGCCCTTCAACCAGAAGGTAATGATATAAAGGCAATGAGGGGTATTTACTAAGGATGTGTGGCCATTTGTAAAGTAAATAGTCAGTAAATATGCCCACAAGTGTTCAGCAGTGTGTAACATGTAGCATGCAAATATAATCTCTCACCTCTTCTTTCCAGGTGACTCTGATGCTGCTGGACCAGAGCAACAGGGAGCACATCATCGACGCCTTTCGACCTGATGTCACTTCCTCCTCCTTCCAGAGACCTGTGAGCGAGATGAACATCGCCAGCGGCTGCCCGCTCTTCTGCCCGCTCTCCAAGCTCGACGGCAAGAACTCCTACATCCGTGATGACACCATCTTCATCAAGGCGATTGTGGACCTCACCGGCCTCTAAGCGGCCTCACAGGGTGGTACAGTTTGGCAACCAGGCAGCTCTTTGACCATTACGGCTTCAACTTGGCTCAGTCGTGGTCCTTTTAGGGCTCTGTTCAGGCATCTTACTGTCCCCTGCAGCTTTAGGGAGAAAAACATGCTAGCAGCTGAAGGCTGCATGTGGCTGCAGTTTGCTCAGTCCAGGCGGCGCATTGTCATACCTGGCAGTTTTTTTTTTTTTTGACATCACAGCACCACTCCCAAGTTTTCAGTTAGAGGACAGAGACGTAAGCGTCGGTGCAGCACGGTCAGTGCAGCGTTGAGCAGAAGCAGATGTGTCGAAATGAAAAGCGATGATGGAGTGAAAAGAGTGAATAGCATCTTTTTTTATCTCCTGCTTTTGAAGACTCGGGGTGTTGCAGAACATGCAAACCGTGTTAGAACAGGAGTGTAGATTCAGTTAGTTTACGTGATCATTCTGATGTCGCCGTAGAAAGCTGGCAGTAGACTTATAATAGAGTTAGAGCGTGGCTTGATGCAGTTTTTGCTTTTTTCCTGCAGATTGTGGATATCGTGAGCTTCTCAGTTCCAGTGTCGAGTGAATTTGCATAGACAAACGTGGAGTTATGTTATGAATAAGATTACAGGCGTTTATTTTTGCCTCACTTTTAGCGCAAAGTGCATGCTGCTGCCGTTTTACGTATAAAATTGCTCCTTAATTCAATTGAGCTTTATGAAGGTTCCTCGTTTGTGGTTGAAGTTGTTAGTGAATTAGCCATCCGTGATGGTGGACATTGCCTGCATGTCTTTGGAACCAGGCTATTTACATGTAAAAGTGAGTGTTGCGTATTTGTTCCTGTTAGGGGTTGGTGGTTCTGATTGGTGGTTTGGTACATCTGTGGAAGATACAGTGAAGTTACCAAGGAGTCAGGGCAGCTTGCCGGCCAAGCCTGAGGCATAAACCTTAAACATGTTTTTGTCTCTGACAAACATACATAGCTGGGTTTTTTTACCCAGGATATGCTCACTAGCTCACATCTCAACACATAGTGCTGTGCCCCACCACAGATTGAGGTTAACACAGATTCCACAACATGAAGGAATTGTTCGTTCCTTGTTTTCTGTCCATACAGTATACAGTGCATATGTGTTTCTGCTGCTCTAAGATAGAATACTGATGTGAATCTAATATATATGTTGGTGCAAATATACATGAGGTAAATGTGTGTGTAGGGTGAGAGGCTGAAAACAAGAAACCGTGATACATTGTTGGTTGTTAGGTGACGGGCCATTGTTGACTTTATTTATTGCAGGTTGATGGTCAATGCAGCCCCAGATTAATCTTTAAACTTTAGTGTGTTATTGTGCTCTCACTTGTTTCCAGTAAAGCACCACAAATCGAACACAAAATCTACAGTATATTGAGATGTTCCTGTGATTTTTCTACGTGTCCACCAGAGATTGCTGTTCTACTTACTTAGCATGCATGCTGAGGTTTTAAGGTTCACGCTGGCCTGTTTGAAAACCAGTCTCGACCTGTATTGAAACCTCTCTGTGCATGGGAGGCTTCAATTCATATTCACTATGGAGTTTCACGCCGGTTTCACTCTGTGAGCCACGTGTGAAAGCATTTATTTGTATTTGTTTGGATGAAAATACGTAATCATAGAATAGTTATTATGTTATATCTGGCGCTGCATCTGTTCAACAGAAGCATCCGCCTATATTCATAGCAATTTATAAATATGTATCTTTCATATCATAATGTTGAAATAATCTATATATCAATGTTAATATACACAAGATGTTATAATAAACATAGTATTACTGAATACCTTATTAATTCTATATCTATATACCGACTTTTTGTTTGTCAAGATGGTTTGAACAGGCCAGGACAACCCCTTTGTGCAGTAAGGACTTAGGATTCCTTCTAGAGTGCAATATATGATTATGTCTTAGTTAGATTTTGGTGACATCTTGGCTTTAAGGGTTTACAGAGGTCATGCGCAACTTATTTGTTGACATTTGTTTACATGACTCATCATGGCGCTGAAGAACTGCAACCCTTTTGAACTTTCCAAGAAAAAATGTTGCTTTCCTTGTCATTAAGCATTACGGTACTCTATACCACTAACATGGGAATCTCTAGTCAGTGGCTCTTCATGGAGCTAACTGGCTAAACCGAGGTGATGATTTTTAGAGAGAGACCATTTTAACGTTGAGGAATTCTTGCTATTAACAGTGAGTGGGTTTCTATCCTTAACTTAAAAACCTTTCAGTGAAGACTGAGCATGTAATAGGTAGGATTACATGAACTTTTTAAACCTTGAGTGTTCTTGTAAGGTGCCAAAATCAAATATTACCTCCATATACTAACAGTGTTGTACTGCAAGTTGTATTTTCTGTTCTATGCTAAAATATGGTGCCAAATATACAGCATTTATATTTAAGTTTGTATGTAAATGCGTGGGGGCGAGTGTGGGCGTGCATGTGCGCCACTTTAACATGATGCATGGGTCACTGCTTTGGTAAGCACCGGAGGAGAGAATTAATACTGTCCCATGACACTGTCCTCAAATTATAGACCCTCCTGAGGTTTCTGAATGTAAGCTTTAATTCTTTTTTTCTAAAAACATAACAGCAGTTCTGTAATGTGATGCAGTTGACTTGAATCAACTTTATTTGTGCACTTTGTATTAGTCCTTTGTTCGAGCAGGGTATTTTGTTGAGTGATTTATGTACCTTGAAATCAGAGCCATATATATATATATATATTCTGATGTTGATAATTGATGTATTATGCTAAAAAGGACATGCAGTATGTAATAAAGTTTGTTGGTTTCAGTGTGGTGATTATTTCATTTGATTAATTATTTATATTAATTAAATATTTTTTTCATATTACTGTTGGGTTATTTACCCAAAGTACCGGGACCTCAAAGTTGTACTTCATTATTTAGTTAAATGGATTCAGTTATTGTCCAACACTGCTCACTAGGGGGCACTAGAGATCCGCTAACAAATGGTCAAAACCCTTGTTCTGATGTTGTGGATGTGCACATTCAGTACCAAAAATATAAAACCAACGAAAACAGGGTTCATTGTACTTGTATGGGCAGTGTAATTTAGAGACTCTTTCATTTTCAGACTAATCACATACAGACCTTTCATTACTTGAACTGAACTCTTGGGATAAAGTGGACTTGGAGGGGAGTTCGATCCACCAAACAACACTCTGCATTGTACATAATGACTGAGTGCTGTCCGGATGCTCATGTAGAAAGTACTATTAACTTGTTTCCCTCAGCTTCTTCAATGCACAAAGACAGAGCTGCAGTGCTTCATACAGGACGTGTTGTATAATACATGAACACAGCTTTTTGGGGATAAAAGAGAACAAATCTATTTCTCTTTTATATAATTAGATTTGATGCCACTTTTCCAGGCTTGCAAATGTAAAGTTACTCTCACTGTGGAGTTAAAAGCCTGGTTTTCTTAGTGAGAGAGTGTAGAGGAAGTAAACTGACGCAGTGGTGGTAACTTTACAGGATGTGGTGGAGTGAATAGATTTTTTTTTCTTTTCCATGAGGTCTTTCTGTAAACACTAAAAGAAGAAAAACTTTTCTGCAACCCCATGAAATTTAAGAGGCAAATGTGTTTAAAAATACACTTTCTGCTCTACTGTATTTACCTGACCGCCTCAGTCACTTCTTACTTTCCAGACAGCGATAGACAAAGTTGGTGCGGTGTTACACTCACTCACAAGTTCTATACTCCACACGCCGTAGAGTAAATCGAACGCACCCTTCTCGATGGCGCAGTATAATTAATCGTTCCGCCTCACCTGGCGCTGGACGTCACACTCACCTGAAGAACTAGAAGGCCGCTCCTACG
>JBBMJY010000008.1:17088083-17144511 GCA_037833715.1 Toxotes lorentzi | reverse complement strand
TATAAAAAGTCAACCTAGCTGCCTGCAGCTTAGCATCCCCGATGGGCGGCTGTGAAGATGAAATTACCGTGTTCCTGTTATTTTCTTGGTCGCCCATTAGCTTAGCTTAGCTTAGCTTAGCTGGCTGTCCCGGCAAATGGGGACTCGAATGGATAAGTTTGTCTCTGCTGTGACTCGGATCGACTCCTCCGTGAAATGGAGGCCTCTGCTTCACATCACTGATGCTAAGTATTTGCTGCTTGTGCTAAAATGGGTGTTGAGGGTGTGTTTTGGACTGTTTACTTAGATCTGTGTGCCGAAACATTGTGAGCTTGCTTGAGGCTGCCGGTCGTTTGCTGTCCATAATTTCATAAACTGAAGGATTAATATAAGAAACAGGTGATTCGGTCATGAGAGTAATAGCCATACTGAGCTGAAGCTGTAACTAAAACAATAACATGATTAGCAAATTGTTGCAGCTCAATGCTCAACAAAATCCCAATTCCCTAATAGTAATCACTGTTGGCTTCTTTTAGCCATGACTGTGGTAGTTTCCTAATTTGCCCTTATTATTGTTTTTATTGGCAGTGAAGGTTTCCTAACCTCACTGAAGTAATTTTAAGCCATGACGTTTCTCTAACCCTGTCCAAGTAGTTGTTGTGCCCAAACCTTGACCACAGTGGTGCCCCATCAGAAAATGGTTTTATTTTTGACACTGACAGCGGCACTGACAAATGTTGTACAAGAACACTTACATTTGTCATTCTGGAGGACGTGGACAAGTGATGCAGCGGAGCAGGCCTGGGATAAACATGTGCCTTCTCTTTGCAGCGCTGAAATGGACCGCCGCTGAGTGAAATAGATGACACACGCCTGCGCTCTGTCTGTCTCAGCTCTTATGTTGTTCTGCACCCAACGAACCTCCACAGAGTCGCTGTGCTGTTGTCGTCTCTGTTGGAGGAGGTTTGGCTCAGTCGATTCCTCCTGATAACTGCAGAGCGAGCTCACTGGAGATAAATCACTTAGACTTACCATACACCTGCACCTGGACCATATGTGTTTTTCATGTCTTGGTAGTTCAGTATAGTTGACACTTGCATTGATGATGGGGGGGGGGAGATGGGTTTTTAGCACCCCTGCTGTGGAACTGGGAGTATTAACGAGAACGGCTGCTGACAGAAGAGCAGATGGAAAATTAATGAATTTCTGACACAGGCTGGGATGATGGTACTGTATGTCCTTCAGTAATACACTAAAACATGTTGGGCCTTCACAAGGGTCAAGATGACGGCATAAGAACGTCTTTAATAATGCTGACCTTAAAAGACAACATCTGAACACTTGACATCTGAAACCTGTCTCTGTCAGGGGAACAGTCCATGAATTTTATAAGTCACACTGAAAAATTTGAGCTGTAAAGATGTGAAAAAAAAACAAATAAATCATCTGTATTGATGTTAGCTTATTGTTGATATATCTGTATTGGTATACATTTACATGTATTGGTATTCAGCCAATAAATCACATGAAATGTCAAAGATGTTTGTGGTCATTAAGAAACAGAATCTCTTAAATAACATGTAAAGTAATAGAATACTGGTTGGTTTGCTTTGTGGTGAGGGTTGCATTTTCAATTTACTCAGGATATTGGATAAACAATAAAACTTGAAAAAATAAGTCATCAATACAGATCTTCAAAGAAAAAGTAAACCTCTCCATATATATATAATATATATACATCCACCAGAGAGCTCCGACATAATTATTTTATACTGTGAAATGGGAAGGATATCACTGGTTTGAATCAGTGTTTTCTGTGACCGTCTGACATGGTTAAAATCACTATGGTCTGTAGTACCTACATGAACATAACGTCAAAGGTCTGGGTTCACAGCCTGGCCACTGTTCACAGTGGTTGTTGTGCATCTGGATTTGTGCGATGGTTTATGACGAGAGTCAGTAAAAGCTGCTATAATAACAGTACTTACCTTATGTAATTGGTCTTGTCTAACAGTGACCTGTGACCGGCAGGTAAAGAAAGCAGCTGTTTGATGTTGCTCTGGACTCTCAGATGGTGCAGGTGGTTGCAGAACGTGAAGCACAAGACTGTTTTAGACTGTTACTGCAGTATTTCGTCGAGGTCTTTGATGCCTAATCTCCCGCTCAGGTTATATTTTCAGTGAAATCAACACCAACCTTTCTATGTTCCACCTCAGAAAAATTTTGAGCTCGTACCAGTTGCACAAAACTATGCACAAGGTACCACGTCCCTTTATCACATTTTATCATTTTTCATGAGACTTTAGAGGTAAACTGACGCAGAACAGATGAGGTGGACGTCACCACGTGCTAAACAAACAAGAATGATGAATCAGTAATACGTACATAAGCCAGACACGGAGAGTGACAATCGCACATTTGAAAGCCTGAACACCTCACCGCTTTTGGATTGCTCTCTTTAAGACCGACGTTAAGCACCGATGCCAGCGGCATCCCTCAGACTAAACAACCAGAGTAATGAATGTGTTATTTGGTTTCATGGAATAAACTGCAGCTTTGACCCCATGTGGGGTTACAGGACGTCTGAGCGTGATTCAGAGTCTGCACGGAGGAATTTATTAAACTCTGTGTGCAGACATTTACTTTAGACTTATAGTGCATCTTTTATCTCTGTGGAGGTCAAAGGTCAGCCATTACACATGAATGTGGATTGTACATACGCTTTAGGTCAGGCATTTTTTGCATGATAAATGACTAAAAACATTTAATTCATAATCAAAGTAGTTAGTGGCCAATAGTAGCTGATCAAGTAATCGATTAATCAACTAATCGCTTCAGCTTTGGTTTCTAATCTGAAATGAAGTGAGGATCTTTGTTGATTCACAGTGAATTCATATTATATTTTTCAGACATAATTAATTTAGAGCTGATGTGATTAATGAACTAACTGATCAGAACAGTTTTTATGGTTTCAGCTTCTCAAATGGGAATATTTGCTTGTTTTCTATGATACGTAGGCAACTGACCTGAATTTATGGGAGAAATTGGAACCGTTTTCTGAAAACATGGAGAAGAAATCAGTTTAACCAAATGTGACATGAAGAGCTGGTGAAGTGGCTCTGTGGGATTTTAATGCCACATTGCTCCAAGTACATTTGTCTTTTGGTGCCGTTTTCTTTTTAGTGTGGTCAGAGTTTGTTCATTTTCTTTATTTTTTTTTATTTTTATTATTCTATTATTTTTTTTATGGGGGAACATTCTGACATTTCCTGAGATGATGAAAAGCAGAGTCCAGATTTGGGTCTCCAGGTCTTTTCCTCTGTGTTTTTCATGCTCTTTGTCCTTCCCAGAGACTCAGGTCAGCAGTATGTGAAGCAGGAGTTACTCTACCCACAGTCACATATACAGTAGCAACAGCTGATGTCTGATGATCTCACCATTTTAAAGCAACTTTAACCAGAACCGAAGCTGGAACACTCAGCTCATTTCCCAGTTACGTGACTGTTTAAAAGATTGTGGCTGGAGAGTGCTGTTACAGTTAATGAAGTGCATTCATTTAAAATGAAGTAGCCTGCAGGAAGTCTTTTAGGTGAGGAATGTGGGTGATGTGTTGAGTGTCAGAAGTGATTTACCAGAGATGGTGCTGAAAGATTTTTTTCTTTTTTCCATGATAGCAACACAGAATTAGTAATGGCAGCGTCAGGTACTCGGTCATCCCACTACTATTCCAACTACAACTGTTGCACCGATTGCAATTAAATTCTGTACAGACGGTCATTGTTCCCAGATGATGAATTGTAATGACTTTGGGGATTCCCAGACTTTTCCTCTAATGCTGCTAGCAGAGCAAAGTTTTAAAATGTCCTTTGAAATATGCCAACATATACTAGATACAAGTAAATTAATCAGAAACTATTTTGATCGATTTTGATTGAATTGATCATTTAATAAGTTTATTTAACTTTTTTTTTTTTTCAAGCAAAAATTCAGTTGATGTTAGGACTGAAATCAATAGGTGTGAGTTTTAGTTTGACATGTTGGGTTGGGAAGCGTTTCATAGGTAGGTACTAGCAAATTCTGCAAGTATGGGAACTAGGACATACCCACGGTTAATAGTGTACCTGCTTAACATCAGCATTTTAGCACTGTCATTGTGGCCATGTTAGCAGGCTGACATTAGTACTTAACTGAAGCAGCACCTCAGTACAGCCTCACAGAACAGCGGACATGGCAGTACTGCAGACTCTCGGCCTTCTTTTCTCCACTAGTGGCAAACATTGATGAAGTTTTGAAAAGAGTCCATTCCTGTTAACAGTATTATGTATCCTCTGTAATCTAAACATTTACTCGTGCTGTCATGGCTGACGTATGCTGCCCTTGTCTCACTGAAATGAAGGCATATTTTCAGAAAGGCGATCGCCACGGCACGCTTGGTCTCCAGTGTTTGTTGGCAGTTAGTCAAAGGGGATTAGAAAGAACACCTGCAGTTCCTCTGTGTATTCAAGTCGTCATACCTCTGAAAGTCTTCTTCCAAGACCTCGACTTTAAAGCACAGGACCGTTTGTAGTTGCCAGGAATCACTGAAGTCAACTGAAAACAGCCAAATGAAACTGGCTCACAATTAAATTATTGTGAAGTCCATTGGATATTAATACGTTTGGAGAAATCCATCGGCTGCAAAATCGCAGATAATACATTATTTCAGACAGATTCACATTCACAATCAAGTCGAATGGTGATAAGTTTGGAGTTTAAGCTGTAAACAGTTCTCAGTGTAGCAGCCTGGTGATTTTACAGGAGCCACAGTTTCCATTTCCGTGTCCTGGAAGCTGTTTTACTGCTTGAGCTTCAGCCAAATGAGCTGCGGCTGGAGTTTAGTAGCATGATTAAGACCATGAAAATGCCTCGGCTGTTGTGCTATTTGAATGTTCCTGAGCAATCAAGAAATATTCATCATTTATTGATGTGAATACTGGCTCACCTAACCATTATAATCTATATTAATATAGCACAAGATCATTAGCATTATAATTAGACAAATTGAGTGTAGACTAGATTACACGATTAGATAACTGATTAATCTTTTAAATAATTTTTCAAGCTAAAACACCGACCTTTCTCTAGCAACACAGAGAGTGACGGCTTAAAGCTATCACAGAATCCTGGGGGCAGCAAAACAGGCCATTGTCATTTTAATGACAATGCCCATTCCACAGAAAACAACCCGAGGACATCAGCCTGGACTTTAGGAGGCTGTTATGGACATTTTTCACTATTATCTGTCATTTTATTTGACTATATTATTGTAATTCCAGAACTCAACTGCTGTGCACCCACAGTTTTTCTCACCATCACCCACTTAGGAACAGTTTGTAAACCTACTTCTATTTATTGCCTCGCTAGTTATTTTTCTCAAGAGATATTTTCACAATCCAGCACATGTCAGGATGCTTGCACAAGCTGCTGGACATTAGATCATTTTTATCCCCGGGAGTAAACACACTTTAATTATCAGTGTTTTTCAGTTGGCCGGTGTTGAGCCGCGGCTGCGCAGGTCTAAATACTGTTTACACTGAAGAGTTTACGGCATCAAACCTGCTACCGTCCATCTCTGAGTGGCCTCTAAGTTAGGCAACTCAGCCTCCCTCTTTCCTCTGTGTTGCGCTGATAATAACACAAACGTTCGAGAACACTAAACTTCTCTGAGCCCCTCCGGTCTTAGACTGGTTTATGTATTCTTTATGCGGTGTTGTATTGTGTTTTTGTCAGTTACCATGTGACACGCTGGCTGACCAAATACTTGTCAGCAGTGAAATTAGGTCACTCCCCGGGGACTTGTCAATACATAATTAACAAGACAGGATGCAGACGAACTTCCCTTGCACTCTCTGCTTGCACAGAATGAACCATCAGTGGTGGATGTATCGTCATATGGATCAGTTGGTGTCATGTGCTGAATGCATTTAATTTATTTTTGGTAAATTTGTAGAAGAAATGTAATCATGAGCTTTGTTAATACGTATAACTACACACATCTCTCTCCACAATAACCAAAACATTCAGTTAATCGAGTAACTATTACTCATCAAATCTGAAATATAAAGGCTGAGTAATGACTGATGTCAGTAGCTCCACTGTTGAGTGTTTGCATGACCAGTGGGTAACTCGACTGCAGCTGATTCATCCTCCACCTGGACAGCAGTGAGCTCATTCATCGTAAAGTATAACTCATAAAGGTTAGTTGGCCTCTTTGGTGAGCCGGTCGTAGGATATTTAATACAATATATGAGGATATGTTTCTCATTTCTCATGACAAAGTGAAGCCAAATCTCTGAAGTGTCTGAATGTGATTTGATCACTTTTATAGAGCGAGCAAATATGTAGAAAAAAATTCAATTTAGAAAGGCAAGTTTATTTATTTATTCCACCATTCAACAACAAGGCCGTTTTCATCATCAGTTATACCATTGATTGGAACGAGTCATCAGTGTCTCATTGGGGGTTTGGTTTCTCGTAGCATGCTAGGCAGTGGTGTGCGGTGTATTGCCTCGCCAATACACCACCTCTTCTCCCTCGTTTCCTGGGTTAATACAGGGGGCAGCTAGCATTAGCTGCATCTCCTGCGGCCTCCTTAACCACAAAATCGTTTGAAGCGTATTGGAGCTTCGGTTTAAAATATGGCATCGTTGCCCAGATGTGTAGTAGTTCCGAGCGATCAATGCCGCAATGTCCTTTTTCCATGTTCAAACACACAACAAACAAACAAACACACAGCACTAACCACACCATAAGACGGCGCCATCTTGGATGTCAAATCAAAGCAGTATAATCACTATATAATATTGTAAAAACAACACCAATATTATTATTACAGTAATAGATTTTCTGAATAACCCTGAATATAATTCTATCCAAAGAAATCTTTATCTTTACATCACCAGTAGTAGTGACGTTTCCTAGTACCTTTGGTGGAATTCACAAATTCATCAATCAGCTATATTGTTATTTCCAAAATAGCAGTCGCCCACTAAAATAAATAAAGGGTCAGGTTCCAGGACCGGAGCGTGTTTTATTGGTGCTCTTGGATCAAGTAGCTTTGTTCAACAACTTCCTGAGATCTTCCAGGGCCACCTGGGGCCTTGTACTTTTTGGAAAGACTCCTGGAGAAAAGAGGAGAATGTTTATGGTTTGAGCTTTTTTATCCATTACACAATTAATGAGATTGCCTGCCACAGGACATTTAGACAGAGAAATATTGGTAGCCTGATAAATGTCTACGGGGACTTGAAAACCATTTGTCCAGGTTGCAGTAGGCAAACAGTACAAATTGGTACATGTGTATGATTTAAATTCTAACATAAAGAAATCAGTTATAACCTCTACCAGTTTCTAAACATCCCAGACAGCGGAGGTCACAAACCTCAAGCATACATCCAGTGATTTTTCTGAAGATTAGAGGTGGGAATCTTCGGCAGTCTCACAATTTGATTCTGATTCTTAGTGTCCCGACACAATCCAGAATGACTCTTGATTCACTAAAATGAAAAGGGGGACACTGTTTTGACTCTTACACTCTGAGCCAAACCACTGACTCCAGTCCTGTACCCACTGAGCTGCAGCAAATGAAACATAACTGACAGTTCATTTGACGCCAGTCATTGTCTGAGTAACAGAGAGAGAGGTGGGTGAGACTGCCGCATTTTAATTTATTTATTTTTTACTTAAATATTACAGTAAAGACTGCACCAACTTGAAAGTGTATTTTTCCCTCACGAAATCAATGAAATTAAAGTTTAATTTACTGACAAACATCACTGGTCAGGACAAAATGTCCCTGGTGTGGTTGGTTTTGGTAATACTTGCAAATAAAGCACCTTTTTACAAAGGTTTGTAAATTGTTACTCTTGACTTACCTGACTTTGGCTTCCTTTTTTAAAATCTTGCTTTTTCTCTGTCTGATCCAGTTTGTTGTCTTTGAAAGTAAAAGTCTGGTGTTGCAACTAAAGTTATAAGTTTCAGTCGTTCGTTTCACTGCCAAAGTACACATCTGCAACGAGTCCTGCATGTGGGATGAGAAATCTTTGAGAATAAACTCTGCTACTGCTGGCACCCAGCCACAGATGACCTATCTGAACAGTGCGGAGAGCTCAGCATCATCTGGTACAACATTGTTCGTCTCATCCAGAACAGGCAGCACTGTTATTGTTAGACTTAAAAGTTTACTGATTAGCCAAAAAATGCAGAGTAAGAGGACTCTTGTCAGCCAGTTTAAAAATATTTGCACTGATACTCGGTCAAGAGGTTTCCCTGGAAACCAAATATTTAAACTGGTTCAGAAAACGAAAACATCGGCCTGTGGGGATTTTTGATGAATTAAATCCACGAAGGGGCAATGACAAGAGATCCTTGTCTGGTTTACATTAAAGCAAGCGAAAACCAGAGTTTTTGTCTGTGGAACTGAATTTAACAGCATAAAATAAAAAATAAAAAAAAGGAAAAGCATAAATTGTGCATTCACAGTCTCAAGTTGTTTCCAGGATTTGAGCTGAGCTGACGAGAACATCGCTCAAATAACAAAAAGGCCCAACACAACCTGTTTAGGCTTTTCCACGATTTTACCCTCACCGGGGGAAAATCCTGAAGCTCTTGGCAGCAGCACTGTGTGAAGCCCTGTTTTCTGCTCGAGTTACAATGCTATGGTATTGCTAATGGAACAACATGGACTGTGCTCTCTTTTCAGTGCTTCAAAACAAACATTAATACACAGTATAGCTTAATGTAGTGAGGGATGGGCTCACATACACAGATTCTCTAAGCTCCAACGTCTCTCCTTGTGGCAGGCACTGGCTTTTGTATATCAGCTGTAGGTAATTAATGAAACTTTACCCTGTTGGTTACTGTGGTCTCTCTCTGCCATGTCTCCAACATGTCTCCACGATCGCCAATGAGCCGTGTTTTTGTAGTTCATCAGAGTCCAGGTGCTGCTCTAAAGAAATGATCAGCTGATCGTGGTACGTTAAATAAAATTAAATAGAGCTCCACTTTAACTCGCTCCATTATTTGGATTTATTAACATTTCATGTTTTCTGCTGCTCAGCTTATTTTCAGTTTGGAGCCACAGATTGTAAAAATGAATGAACAGATCTTAATTAATCTCACTGTGGATTAATTTAGTAGCTGTCACTAAAAGCTGGACCTACGTGGCATTTTCCTTTCTTTTCTTGATGTTAAAAAAATGTGTTACTAATTTCTTGTTGATTGATTAACGGGTGAATTTATTTGTTGTTTTAGCACTAAAATCTTCCACATATTTCCAGGGAAGTGATTTTATGATATGACTAAACTCTGACTGAGCCGTTTGTCCATTCTTGGCCTCTCCAGTATTCACTGCAGTGATAGAGAGATCATTGTGAAGGATGGTGGGTGTTATACTGTAACTCTCATGACTAATGCCTGGAAATAAGGTTGAAAATCGGCCAAGTGTTCCTTTCAGGACCATGCAGTCAACTGATGACACTCCGAGGTAACATCTAACATCCTCTGATTCCACAAGAGAGAGGGAAACTGGTGAAAAGGTCCTGATTTACTCATCGCCTCCCTGTCTCCAGATGAGCCCTGAGGTGGAATAACATCCAAGAGGGAAACTCTTATTTTGGTCCTGGAAATTGCAAAAGTGTTAGCACTGGCATTCAAGCACAGTGGATTTCCCAAAGCTTTTTGTTTGTCAGGAACAACATAAATCAGTGGTCAAGCAATTAGTTTCCCAAGGATTCCTTCAAGGCAGCCTCCTGAGGAAACAGATCAAAGACGGCAGTAAAGTATCAGTGTCAGCTTTTACCTCTGACGTTAACAACCTGAACACAAAATATTTACGACAGATTTGGCTTTCTCTTCTTGAACATGAGAGCTATGTGTTTTAATTATAATTATAGTTATGGTGCTATAAATCTGTTATCTGTGCTTAGAATTTACAACAAAGTGATATGTTTTAACAATAAATGTCACTTTTAAACTGAAAAATTTGGTAATGAGTAATACCGAAAAAAAAACGTGATTAGAGCATAAAAAAGTGTTTCGTTATGAGGAGGAGCTTGGCAATACCAGATCAGATGAAAATCAATTTGACTTTTATAAAGGCAATAAAATATCCCACTATGCAAAAAGAATAAAGACTCTGAGGCAGGGTGGGACTTAAGGTCCCACCTTAAGTCCGTTGTATTTGACAACGTGCAAAAGTCAATAAAAAAAAAATAGCCATCTTTCTGAGTAGAGACAATAGATTATACAGGACGTCCAATAAAAGTGGAGATGTTTGGTGGTAAAACTTCCATCCAATAGCAGTGTTGAGGAGTTGTACCCAGACGAGCATGCCAGCTCTAATCTCCCTCTGTCTGGAAGCACTGACCTCTTTTGTTCAGTTGATGGCTTATTACCAGTATTGATTTTGGCTCCTTTATTTTACAGACTTCCTGCAGGGAGGCAGATGACCCGTGCACATATCAGCCACTGCTGGCCACTGAGAACGGCAACAAACGTTACCGATTTGTTCCGCTCAAGATAAATTCATTGTTTAAATGATATATTATTTCATTTAAGAACATCAGACGACAGACTGAGTTCTCCACTGATGGATAAACTGTCTCCTGCTGTGATACTGGATCACGTTTGAAGCCCTTGGACCTAAATCTGTGTATGTTTTTGGCTTTTTGTGTTCACATCGTAGATGGAAACTTGTACTGCGGCACTTGATTTCATCTGCTTCACTCGGATCTGAGCTAAAGTGGATGAGAAGTCTTATACTGTAAGTGCTAAGAGATGACTGAAGGCTGATTTGTTTTTACTCTAAGATTTCGGGTTAATGGACAACATTTTAAATATTTGCTGTTATTACTCAGCAGACTCATCGTTGAGAATAAATTGGTCACTTCTGTGTCAATGACAGAGAGCTATGGAAAAAAGTGTGCTTAGTATATTGAGAAATTAGTAAGTGTGTTTATATCCCTGTCTTTTAGCCTTTATACTGTATCTGTGGTATTTCAGTGAAGTATTAATTGCAGTTGTCCTCGGGGAGGGTGGACGTTCCCGGATATACTAAGACATTCAGAGGACAACTGATATCCAGTGATACTAAAAATACACATCAGTAGCATTTGAAAGTGGGTTTTAAATTTTTTGGCTCTGTAGTGGCAGCATGCACAAAAAAACAAAGGGCAGTCACCATGGCTGATATCCATTATCCCAGTCTCCAGTGTAATGATTTGAAAGTATCCTTTGTGTTAAGGGAGCAGGATTACAAGGACAAGGAAGTGAGTATTTTACAACACTTGATGTCTTAAAATGCTAATAACTAGAAAACAACAGAGGGAGAGTAGCCCGCAGCTGTAATGTAACTTTGTCTATTGTTTAGTGGTTTTTGAAAACAGCAGCTGTGTTAGACAGACGAAAAACCACCGTTCAGGCTCCCGCTGCTTGAGATGTTTGTGTTTTCCTCACCATGGTTTTAGAGGCAGGAGCCACATTCTCCTGCAGATGGATGGTGGTTTGAGGCAAACAGAAAATGATGCTAAATACAAACCAGAAAGTTTCAGAGTGCAGCCTGTAGGGGTCAAATCTCAGTATCCTCAGGGGACCAGCATCAGAAATGGCCTGAAAGCACATGGCAGTTTTTCACTGTGGCATCCAGAATGACAGCTTGCGGGGTTGTAGACTTCTTTCATCACTGATTAATCCGCTTATAATTTGATTGATTAATTGTTTGCTTGATCATATCTTCGGACGTCTTGATTTGTGAGCCATTAATGAAAAGAATTGCATAGCTAGTTGCATATTGTCCATAGTTAAATAAATTTTTATTAGAGGCTATAAATGGTGCACCGGCTGTTAAATACGATGGAAGACTTTCCATGGACATGAAGTCAGTGAGGGAGGGAGCTACATTTCTTCTACAAGAGACGTCTCTGATGCCCCCCCCCCCAATCGAAAGCCCCAGCCAAACCAGACAAAACAATCTCCTGTTACCGTGACAACTGCACTGGAGCCTTCAGATGTGGGTGACTGTGGGAGGTGGAACATTTCTGATGTTACTCATAGATGTTCTTCACACACTGTCAGCACACAGTCGTCCCGCAGTCAACCTCAACTTCAGGGACTCTGTGGGAAACTTGTATTTAACAGACAATCAGCAACAAGTTGCTGAGGTTGCAGCTGCTGTATGGATGGAGCAGCTGATTAAAGTTGTTGAACAATCTTTAACTGATTTCATGTGGTTACTATAAATTCATGATGAGTTCATCATCATGGGCATGTGAGTTTGTAGACTTTCTAAATGACAGCAGAATGATAGTAGCTGTTTTTAAGTTTTGATTACTTTCCATAGTAATTAATCCTATTAATGGACACTTGGCACAGTGGTGTTTAAATTAACGTAGACATGTTTATCCAGTAGTTTGACCTTAACTAACTTTTCCAATAGCCCGACGAGCATGACGACACCTCTCGTCTTCCTGGTTATGAGCAGTATTTGATGTGTTTAGATCACAAAGCAGCTGCTCCTTGATAAACTCTTAGACTTCGCTGTTTGAGCTGACCTGTCATTATCCCCCTGAAACTACAGCCATTTTCATATTTATCACTGCTGGAGATGGCCGAGGTGTCTCAGTTTGGTATTTGGTATTAAGTATATTAAACAAGCCTTCCAGAGAAAGATCTCCCCTGCAAACAGAAACACATCAACATACTGACATTTTAAAGCTGTTTGAAACAATAACACTGAATTGTTGTCTTTTTTTTTTTCTAGCATCCCGATTTAGAATTAGAGGGTTGAAAGGACTGTTTATGAATTCTGAGCTGAATGTTTTTGTTTTTTGCTCTTTTCTGTTGATCTCACCACTTTTTCTACAAATGCTGGTGACTGAGGACTCTGGAAGTGATAGAACATATGACATGTGGAGCTGGTGTATATCTTTCTGGACAGTTGCATAAGGTTTTCAGGGTAATACCCTCTGCTGATTTTTTTTCCCCTCCCTTTTCTAAATTTGTCTGTAAAAGTCTTGTCAATGACATGAGCTCATGTGGTAAATATTTGCTTGTACCTTGTGTGTATTTGTGTTTGTGTGTTAATGTTTCCTGCCACATTTTATACAAATAGAATCATGTGCAAAAAATGTTCTTGGCTTTTCACGCATCGACCGTGCTGCAGTTCCCTCCTGTGGTGCCTATGACTCGTTCAGACTGCGGCTTCTTTTGTCTTGCAGTGAGATACTGTAGTGACACCTGGATGCTCTGCATGTGAACAGATGAAGCTGAATGCTAAAATAAGCTCTTATCTTGTTGGATATTACAGCAAAATGTGATTTCTTTTTTGTATGTATGGGTTTTACTGGCCCCCATTGCATGGGAGACAGGCCCAGATCCCATAGAAAAGCTTAGGGAGGTGGCTGTTTGTCAGAGATAGTGTGTGGTGTCCTCTTCGCCTCATCCTGGCGCATCAGGCCATAATGGGAACGTTATCGCCTCCTAAAGGCCAGAGGATAGAAAACACCCTCTGTAACTACGGATGGTGAGAACTGCAGTTGTTGTGACTGTTTTCCGCTCCATCTGGGTAGTACTTTACATACTCTGGTCCCTCAGCGTCATACAGTGTGTGGTAAAACAGTAAGACGTGTAACATTGTGAGTGTGTCTGTCTGTGTGTGTGTGTGAGGGATGATGAGTCGAACAGCGAGTAGTGTTTACCACGTTCTGCCCAGGTTTGGTTTCCGTTGTTAATCACACAGAAGAGCCACATTTAGTTTTTCTCATCTGACAGAATATCTCATTTATGTATCGTCACCTTCCTTTAATCAAACATAAAAGGATCTTGAAAAGATAATGATTGGTTGCAGACATCTCTGTCCTTCCTGTCAGCTGCAGCGAAAAATGGTGTGCTGCGATGCCTCAATGTGGCCTGACAGCTAGTCTGAAACATACCGTCCCTACATGATGTATTTATTTTAGGCTTGTTATATATTTCATGCCCTCCATGCTGCAGAGCCAGCGCTGACTGTCACTGATGACTGGCCGGCTCATCTGCACATCAGTCACCAACAGACGACTGCTGTAGAGAAAAGAATTTACCTCTGTTCCAAGTTCACTGTGGGGAAGTTGTTGTTTGTTAGTACGGTCGTCTTTCACTCCACACAGCCTCATTTAGCGTCTAAAAACTTTTTGTGTTATTTATATGTGTGCATTTAAGCCGGCAATCTCTGCAAAATTTCGTTATGCTCGCATAATGACAATAAAGACTCTTGATTCTTGATTCTTGATTCTTATTTAAGAAATTGGCCTCAGATAAGGAAAGCCATCTCACAAGTGTTATCATTTAACATTTCTTTATAAACTTAGAGATTTTATTTGACTGCTTCTTATATGTATGAAAGACTAAAGACCTCACTGTGAAAGACGTCACAGGAGTGAGAGCGATCACTTCGTGCTCCCACACATTTTCCATATGCCGCTGTCCAAGTGGAGACCGCAGAGTTCCTGCATCTGTGTGCATAAAAGCGCTGAGTAGCTGCTAACTAAGGCCAGACTGAGTGGCCTCTGTGAAGACCAGCCATCTCCCACAGTGGGGAAATGTCAGCTGGATGGAATGAGGCAGGCCTGGAAACTCGGGAGGCCCCCGCTTCAAGCACAGCTCAGCAGAGAGTACCAGAGTCATCACTTATCCGAGACTGCTTTCAGCTGTGCACCGTGATTCTTGAAGGACAAGATGTGCGCAAAAAAAGAATAATAAGTGGCACATGAATCAAGTAAAGTCCTTAAAAAGGATTTCTGTAGACCACCAGAAAGATGTCCACCAAGATGGTCATCATTTTTACAGCTCTAACCACAACCATCTAACCACAACATGGATTTTTTTGCAGCTGATACTGATATTGATATTTGAGTGTTTAAGAATCACATAACTTTTATTGGCCAATATTTTCTTTTTCTTTTTTTTCCCGTCATACGTTTTTTTGAAGATACTGACGGAGAAGGACATACTTAACATACTGAGCAGGAAAACTTACGGACTGTTATGCGTAATACATTCAGAGATATTTAAACAACCCTCAAGCAGATGCTGTTATTTAGAAGTTTGAAGCTCCATTGTCCGTAGAAATATTCCAAACAGAACACAGAGACTTAGCAGGATTGCAGTTGGCATGAATGTCATCAACACCCGCGAGAGGATTACAGTCTAAGGCAGTGATGTAAACACTAATTGAGGCCTTGGCATAATCGTTCAACACAATATCTGAGTTGACAGATTCACAGCTTCGTTCTGGGAGATTGTTGCTCTTTTGGGACAGTGCAGATGTATTTTCCTGGGACAGTGTGCATTGCTTTTTCTGAATGCCTTAGAAGATTTGTTGACAGAAAAATGCATTTTCCACTGTGTCTTTGAGTTGGCATGCTTCGGTGCTATTGTGACAGTAGTACTGTGCACATATTTGGAATAATCTAAATCTAGCTGTTATAGTCAGCTAAACACATCAAAGACGAGCTATGAACATTTTGCACTTGCTCATCATTTCTTGGGAAAAAAGGTAAAAGGTTATTTATAATTACACAGTCATAGCAAATGCGGCCAAAGGTAATGGGTCTTTTGTAAAATTCTGACAAACGGGCGATATCTACAGCTGAATGTGCTCTCTTGCTTTCAGGAAACTCTGTGCTTAATAACGTTTGAACATCTTTACAACCCTGAGTTCACTGGGCCGTGCAGCGCTGACAAAAGCCACTCATAGTTCAGTCAATGCCTGCTTTGTATTTCTTTGTCCATTTTAATTGACAATGATAATTTCTCTCCCAGCTCAACAAGGCCATTAACTCAGCAAATTAACTGATCAAAAAGGAGAAAATGAAGCGCTTAGATTATTTTGGAAAAGTGAGTGTTAAATTGGATTGTGTTGACTGCAACACCACACTTACATTCTTGTGTAGTTATAATGATGGGGCAGAGTTTTAACTTTATTCAGGTGTTCAAATAATGATGGTTTTATGCACCTTATCTAATATGAATTAAGATATGATTTTTATTCGCTACACAATAGCAGTGCAGCTCTTGGGATGGTAGTGTTGGTCGGTCTGCCACTTTTGTATAGACTGAAATATCTCAGCAACTCTTGAACTTTCCACAGGCATTCATAATCTCCAGAGGATGGATCCAGTACTTTGATTTAGGACCAAACTAATGACATTTCCACTTTGTGTTTAGTGCTAATTAAAAAAATGTTAGCATGCTAACATGCAAGCTAAGTATTATACCTGTTGAACATGCCATCCCTAAAGCCACAGGTAGTTTAGTAACTGTGAGCACCACTACACCTAGATACAGCCTCACGGAGCTGTTAGCATGGACGCGGGCCCGTCTTTCATAACAATCACAAATTTATAATCTCCACAAAAGGTATCAGGTAACTTTTTAAAGGTGTGAGGTAGTGTCGAGTCCATCCGCACTAAATCGTTCTAGCATAAGTAGAAATGCACATGCGTGCTTTGTGAAAGACGTAACACTTCTCATCACGTCAATATTAATTACAGCGATGAGCAACTGATCACTGATCTTATTGAGGCTGTCGGCCCCTGCGGTTGATTAAGCTCTAACTCGACACAGCCAAACACAGCTGTTAACAAAGGGTCACGTTCGATACAGATCATTCACCAGTGTCACTCTAATCCTTAAACTAATGCCTGGACGTGCAGATTCCCCTAATCTGCAAAGAGCACAAGCTCATTAGAGCTACCGCTCAGAGGCAACAAAGGGATCTCCATGCAGAGTTTGCAGTCTGTGGTTGAAGCTGCTCTCAGCAGATACTGCAATCAGAAGCTCTCAGCAGATGTGCTGACAAGCCCCTGGAGTGACCTGAGAGGGATTTGTGATGCCTTCAGAGCCATATTAGTTCATGTTTGTGTGAGCTGTGACATCTCTGGTCTGCTCAGTGTCTGCACATGGCCTGTGGCTGACTCACACTTGGACAGATGAGGATGCAGGGCTCTCCGCCTTTGTCTTGTGTCGATATTTTCAACACGATCGGATGTTGAATGGTGTTTTGAGGTTTTTCGAAGTGCAGCTCCTCCATTGCTCACCTCTCACTGCCAATATTTTGTCATTTGAGAGTATTCAATTTATTCTGCGGTTAAATCATGTGCCTGTACAGTAGCTTGCTGTCATTCTTTTGCCTTGCATAACCCTCCAAGTATGTGCTTTTTCTGATATTTGCCGGCATTTGACCAGCTGTGATCATGAAACTGATTGTTGGCAGATACAGTTTCTGTCATGTTTTTTTGCAAGAGTTGTAGTGGGTCATTAAAACTAATGAGGTCATCTGAGAAGTAGCTTCTCCGTGTTGCTGTGTTTATGAGTTACTGACAGTGTGTTGATAATAAATCTGGTGACCCCACTGGAAAAACCTCACAATCTAAAATTCTGTAGAAACGGATATGGTACAATGGGGTCTTGGACGATGACTTAATCATTGTGTTATTTTTGACTTGTCCGGGGGATTAGTCTTATTTTGAAATTAGCAAATCAAGTGACGTTTACAAGAAAGTTGTTGAAGTCACTGAACGTCCCTTTGAGTGCAGTTAAATCTGTCATTAAGGAACAGAAAGACTGTGACACAGCTGTAAATGTCAATGTAAGCTGTGCATGGAGACTAGTGAGGGAAATATATTTTTTTAAAGGCACTGTACTAGGATGTGCAGTTCTATTGATTCATATTAGAGAAAACCTGAAACAAAAACTTCATTATGCATCAAATTAGGGTCCAAAGAAAGGCGAAGATAAGTAAACAAAACTAATGTAATACACAATTTACACAGTACTCAATATTTTCAGCTACTTTTGCAACACAAAACATTTACACAGCAACTTTATTTTAAGGTTGGTTCTTCCCCTCAGGTTTGTACTCTTTAACTAGCGAAGATCAAACGGTACATACAGTATACCTCCTGCTTTAAACACACAGTAATTGTATATCCAAAATGTAGAACCTGCATAATTAAACACCATGTAAGCAGCCACATAAATATTTCTGCATCGTCAGTGCCTACAAGGAAGAACTGACTAAATGAAGTCTTCTTTGGAAGTGTGGTTAATTTAAAATCTCTGCTAGTCTTACTTCAATTTAGTATTTGACATTTACCAAGTTGTCACATAGGGCGTATAACTATGCAGTATTTTGTAGCTCTGAAGTGCTAAAGCTGTGCAGTCATTTTTTCTGATATGTTCATGTGGGAAAAACGTAAAACTGCTACAGTTGCAGACATCATGGTTCATTTTAGGTGAGTTGAACGGTTGAGCCTAAACTAACCATGACAAATAAAGCTCCATGATTACAGCCCTGTCCAAAGGTCAGACGGGAGACGCTTTTCTCAATGCCATTTTCAGTCTGTTGAGATTACAGAGAACTGGACTAACATGTCAGCACAACTGTATGGATTGGATGAATCAGCTATAATTTCTAGGAAAGAACGCCACTGTATAAACTACCGACGAATATTTAGACTCAGGCAGGTTCTCAAAGCAAACCGTTCAGTGCACAGTGGATTATTTCAGTGCCTCATTTTAATGCGTTAAAAAAAAAAAGAAGAAGAAAAAGAAGAAGAATACGGCCTTTTCAAATGTAGTGTCTCAAAAACAGTTCATTGAGTTGAATGAACTTGGTTTGTTGTTGGAGCCCTTGAGTGAAGTACTACTTACTACCAGTTGTTGTCATTTTACATTAACCAGAGTATTATTCCCTCAATTAATCGCCCCTCCCACCCCTCTGCCCTTTTTGGAGGACTTTAAGTAGAGTGATATCAGTCATAAGTATCTGTAACGCCTACTTTAAATCTCCAACGCAAGAACACCTGTGTTGTTTTAACAGTGGATGGTTTTGGTCGGTCTGAGTTTCCTCACAGAGCCATCTGTTTGGCAGATTTACTCATGACTGTGTTTGACTGTAACACTTGTTTTTCCACCATTTTCTTGTGCCACTGTTTATTGTGAATGTCACTTTTCCGTTTCAGTCGTAGGTGCTAAGAGCCCTTTACAGATGCCAGATTTGTACATTTTTAGTCGTGGTGTTAGGGATGTCTGTCGGTCAGCAGCACCACGTCATTGTGCACATATACTTCCTTGCGTGCTTTGTGTGTATCTAGAGGATTAAGAATTTTATATC
The DNA here is from genome assembly GCA_037833715.1 of Toxotes lorentzi. Classification (NCBI taxonomy): domain Eukaryota; kingdom Metazoa; phylum Chordata; class Actinopteri; family Toxotidae; genus Toxotes; species Toxotes lorentzi. The sequence continues at coordinate 17,125,343 of JBBMJY010000008.1, read as the reverse complement.
CACAAGGTGACAGATCAGCGTCAAAAACAGAATATCTCCCTTGTGAACTTTTCCATGGTGTAAGGAGAAACCATGGCGATATTACAGGAGGTTACTCTCTGATACTGACCCCGCTGGTCATCTGCTGCGTTGCAGCTCATGGACATCTGTGTGTCTTGTTAGGCCGCTGACATGCTTACTCACGAGTCCTTTCCTCGTTCTGTGTCATCAGATTGTCTTGCTGTAATCATAACTGCCATTTGTTTACAGTTTCAGTAGCAATGGCTTGCAAATGTTCAGTGGTTTGTGCCCGAGCCACATGGGCTGTCTTTCAGCGTGCAGTGCATGTGAAACACATGTGGAGTCTTAAATTAAAAGGGGCCACAGTGTGACCTATTTACTCGGAGCCCACACGCATTGTCTCATTCTTCAGTGCCCTCCCTCAGACCAGATCCCTGGGGTCGTCCGAGGCTCAGGAGAAGATTTGATTTGATGAATGGCAGCAGATTTTATCGTCCCCCTGTGAGTGGGACTCCTCTTCAGCACGTACTTTCAGACATACATGTTTCCTGTTTCGCAACACAAGACCTTAATGTGCAGACACTTATCTTTGTGTTTTTGTGGTTTTGTTTACCATCCTGCAATGAAAAGTGACTACTTAACTCTGTTGTGCCATTAGACAACTCAGGATGTATTGTTTTAGCACAATATGTTGACTCTGATGCTTTTTTTCTCATTGTTAAAAGGTCAGAACTAACATTTTTGATTGGAGTTTCCTGTTTGTTTGTTTGTTTCTTGAAGAATGCATAAGTGCAGGTAAAATCTCGAACTTCTCAGATACACATTCTGAAAAAATCTTTCCATACACATTTAACAAACAAACTGAGGCCCTGTATAGAGTCTGTAGTATTGCATGTGCATATAAGGAAAACTTTCAGTGATTATATACTAAGAAAACAATTATTTAAAATGGATATGGAAAGTTTAGTCTATTTTGGTGACAAATCCAAAATAGACTAAATCTTTTCTCAAGCATAAACATTGTGGAGGTTTGGATAAGACTGCTTTTCTTTGTCTTATCCAACAATAAACTGAATATCTTTGGGTTTTGGACTAATTATCAGACAAAAAGGAAATCACGTTGGAAAAGGAAGTCACCTTGGGTTTAATGAAACAGTAATGTATAATGTTTATTGTTTTCCAATCATTTAAAGACCAAATGATTTATTGGTTAATCAAAGAGATAATTGTCAGCATAATCCACTGGTTGCAGTCCTGATTTTCAATATGGTGAAAGACATTTCCTAGTCACACTAAAAGTTTGGCAACAGAGATGAGAATATCTGTTTGTCAGTCTGTCCACCGCTTTGGTTCAGACTGAAATATCTCAACCACCTTTTGATGGATTAGCATTAAAATTTGGCACAGATATTAACTTTGCCCAGAGGATGAATCATAATGACGTCGGTGACACTGAAGGGAGTTTCCTCCAGGCTCCGGCGACAGGTTGGCATTTGCGTGGGTTTGAGTTACTATGGAGGGATTGGAAAGACATTTGGTACAAGCATTCATGTCCCCATCAGAGGAACTAATGACATTCCCATCAGCCTCCTTTGTGCCTTGGCCTTGCTTCTATAATGATGGGACTCTGCTCTGTTCATCAGTCTTTCTGTACACAGTGATGAAGGAAAACCTCAAGCAGTCTTGTAGTCGATGTACGACATTGCCAAGTGTAAATGTACGGTAGGCTACTGTTGGGTCACTTTGTGGTACAGAGTTTTAATGTTACTGTGGTGTCTTTGAAGTCAGGACCTCACAAAATGACTATTTAAATGGGCCGTGCTCATATTAAAGTTCATTAATACTGAGGATGTTGACTACTTGACGTAGTCCACTCAATTCTTTTACACTTTGTGTTCACAACAAACAAAAAAAAAACAACAGTAGTTCTTCTGCACAGACTCACTTTAAGGATTTAAGCTTGCCTTATCCTCATCTAATCATATTAAGATTAAACTGTGTGGAGACTGTGTCCGTATGGTGGCATGTTGCCTGTTTCCCCAGCTGAGCTTCGAGTGGTCTTGCGGTTTGTACAGTCAGGTTCAAATGGGATCACGTGTTCCCTCGCAGCTGCTTGCTTTTATTTTAATCGGGGATGGCGGGATGCAGCAGTTAAATATGTGTCTGTTTCCGGCTCATCCCATCTGTTAAATGTATGAAATGTATGACAGCGTCTGCACAAGAAATAACAGAATCTGAGCAAGAAAACATTTCCTTTAGGAATTAGAGGATAGCCTCTCTGTTACATATATTCACCAGTTGTATGGTTATTTTGACTCGTCAATCAGAGGACGTGCCACAGATTTATTTAGTTCAGTTAAGAGCTCTTGGACTTTAAAATATAAAATGATCCATCACTGTGACAGAGCTGGAGAAAGATTCGCACTTTGATTCGTGAATCTTTATGAGCTGAGGGATTAGTGCGAAGTATGGAAATAAGGAGTAATGGATGATTGAGGGAGGATTTCCTGAAATGTGACATAAAAACTGAGCAAACTGAGCAAAGATTCAGATTTATTTTTGCAGCCTTAATCGTGCAGGAGAAAATCATGAATCATTATTGCGAAGTTAATATGGTCGAAGGGAAACGTCTGTGTGTGCTGTGTATAGGCTGACTTCACTTTCCTCTCATTGCCGTCTTTCCCCTCTAATTTTCCTGCACAACCACAAGCACTGTTCGCTCTGTCATGACTCCCAGTCACATTGGCATCTCATTTGAAGGCAGCAGCCCAGCTCTGCATCCATTAGTTACAGTAGAGGGAGGGGAGACGGGCTGTGGAGGGAGGGAGAGTGACGGCTATTTAAGGGTTGGAGTTTAAAGCAATGGGGGTCAGACCTAAGCACTCCTCACACTTTAAAAGACATTTACTCCCACTCTCTCGCTCTCTCTCTCTCTCTCTGCTCCTGACTCACTCGCTCTCTCTCTCTGTCAGTAGAGGAGCTAAACCCCAGCCTGAGCTGTGAAGGCTGAGGGAGGACGAGGATCTGGCTGAGGGAGGACTGACAGAGCTGCCACCTTGCTGGAGAGGCTGCAAGACAGAGCAGTGACACCACAGAGCACAGCATCATTTTCCTGGCTTCACTGAATGTGCAAAGACTCTGGGGAGCGCCTCATCTTACCCACAGGGGCTTGTTGGAAAAAAAAAAAGTCGATTGCACCAGTGCAGGTGAGAAGGTGTATTTATGTTTTCACTGGATTTCATGTGACAAAAGTCGATTGTCCTGACTCTCGTTTGTTTTCTTTAAGCTCTTTGAGTTGAATTGCCTTTAAAATGAAAGGAAATTATTCTCCTTAAATCTTAGACATTGGTAGTTGTAGTCACATACATCATTTGTTGTTACTTTGGCAGTAGATGTCTGTCTAGTGGAGGTTACTACAACTCCAGAAGGCATTGATTATAGTTTATTGGAAGTACATTCTTGGGGTATACTGCAACTTCTTCGTCGTTCAGAGGTGATGACTGACTGCTGAAGGAGTGAACATGTGGAAGAGTTATCCACAGCTTTGATCACCTGAGTGGAAGGGCCAGCAGCCAGCACGCTTCACGCCAAAAAAGATTCTCACAAATTTAGTCAGGTTGTAGATCAATGCTCCAAAAAATGTTTTATATAACTCTCCATCTGTGTGTTTGTGCAGGGGGGCAAAAAAAAATGTTTGGTATCCCTCTGTCTGGTTTTGCAGCCTGATGATTCATCACTTTACCTTGGGCCATGCCGTTCAGTTGTCATTGTGTGTAATTTTTCCATCGTGGAGATTAAACGAAGGGAAAAGTGGGTGATGGTGCAGGATTTGCGAGTGTGGGCAAGGAGAAAAAAAAAAACCCTCATTCATTCAGTCCATTAGCTCTGCTTAATTGAAATCAAAGTCTGGCTTACAGTGGTTTTAACTTCAGTTTTATCCTTTTGTGTGGTGGGTTTGAGTCACTGGTTCAGCAGAAATGAATGTTTCAGCTGAAGAAGATTATAATCATCCAGTTCCTCTGATGTACAGACTCATCCCGGTCCACACATTTCTTCAGCTCATATCTAAAACACACATCACATCCCATCCGCAGCTATTTAGGCCAGGATGTTTTACAGCCTCTCTGCTATGTGCTGGGTGTCCTGGGTTGTGTCTGTGCAGCAGAGTATGAAAGGTGTCTTGGTGAACAAACCCCTGTCAGAGGGGACAGCTGGTTTAGTAGCTGGAGATCCCCCAGGGCTCGTCCTACACTGTTTCCCTCTGTGTGACCTCTACACAAAGAGACAGGGGTTGGTCGTAATTCAGCATCGCACGCCTCTGCATTTTATGGAAAGTGTGTGAGAATTTTTTTACCCCCCCCATGTCCCAAATTCCAAGGTCAGTGGAGAAACAGAGGTGTAGTTGTGTGGCCTGAAAGTGGTGACAGGGTCAATGAGGGCATTGTACTCGCTTATTTGTTCAGTAATCCATGTTTGTGTTTTTTTTTTTCTTAAGCTAGAGTTTAATAAGTTAAGTCATAATTTTTACTGTAGTGAATACTTCAACATGTATGTGAATATTATTATATAACCTGAGGGTCTGTGTCAGCATGCGAGACCTTTAACATTGAAAATCTGTCCAGATTCAGGTGTGTTGGTTGTGAGGGGGACTGAGCACAGGTGGCTGTTTGTAAGCACTTGGATTTCTAGATAATTAAAATCAGTATTAGCCAGTGGAGGAATATCTTCCTCCACTTCCTTCCATGATCCTGCACAACATGAAATTATCAAAATAGTTAAATAACCTTAATGTTTAATAATCTAAGAAGAACAAATCACTTATTAAATATCTTAGTTTGGGGAGAGAGCCCATACCTGCTGTCGAAACTGAAGTCTGCTTCCTGTCCCAGCTCACCTACAGACAGAATAAAGTTCAGGTTTATTATTCCTAACAGGCCACTTCAGGATATCTCATGTGAAGCAGAGGGGAAATTTGCAACCTGATAATGAGGTGTTGCAATTTCTGTCATATCTGTTGTCGGCCACAGTAACTACTCCAATTAACTTTTTTTTTTTTAGATGATTTCCAGCTGTTCCAGGTGCACTGAGAACCAGGCTTTGCACTTTCACTTTGCCGTTCACGGAAAATAAAAATGCAAAAATATCACAGATGAACAAACAAGCAGATGCACTGGCTCAGTGTTCGCCGCTATCCAGAGTCCTGCCACGCTGCTGTCAGCCACATATGCTTTCCATAAGAAGTGTGTCCAGACATGCTGTGCTTGTATTGTTCTCATGGATGTGGATGGTTTAAATCACAGAAGCCGTCCCTCGTCATTGGTGATTGCACAGATAAGAGATGGTCAGACACAAATTATCCATCAAATAATGCATGTGGTAGTACTTTCAGTTTTATTGAAGGTAGAGGTAACCGGACTATTGTCTGGACACAGGACAAGTACCTTGGTGCCTTTTTTTTCTTTGACTAGGCAAAACAGATGTTCTCAGTCCAGCGCCAACATTCCCAGTTTCTCTTTTCCACGCGGGAAAGTTCCCTTCTTGCTGCCAGCATGGGGGAAGAGCACTAAAGCTACAGCCATTCTGGATTATAGCTTAGCGAACATATTTATTTCAATTTTCTCTCCAAATTGTCTTCCCATGTCCCCGAAGTCAAATGAGATGTCCTCGGTCAACCCCTAGATCTGCTCTGAATGACGTATTTTTGGCCTTTTACTGTAGGTTCTCATCTAGTTTTAACATTGCAGTGTCTGTGAATATAGATTAGTGGCAGCAGTCAGCAAATCACCTTCGTATAAACAGCACACCTGCAGGTTTGGAAAAGTCTTAAAAAGCACTGAATTCACTTCCCTCCAAAAAAAAAAAGAAAAAGGCTTTAGAAAGTCTTAGAAGTCTGAAATTTCACAACTTGAATGTGTTTTTCTTGCGCGCTGGAGACGTTACACATCTATAAAATGAGTTCAGCAGTGGACTGATGTGCACGAGGGATGGGAGGTACAGATAAAAATATTACTTTATATTATGTTAAATGTCAATAAATCCATGTTCTTAATAAAGTAGAATAATAAATAGTTTTAACTCAGAGCGTCTTTGCCGCACACAAATGCGGCGAGAGCCATGCTGAGGATTTTAAAGGATTCATTCTTTCTCTCTGCGTCTTGTAAAGTTTTCTAGTGGGAGATCAGAAACATATTCCTGGTTTTCAGATTTACAGCACCAGCCATAACCTACCTTTATCCTTCCACTCACCAGATGTACGAGAACTTGTGAAACTTGTGAAACTCTAGCTCGGTTTTTTATATCTGTGCCCTGCCAGATTACGTGAAGGGGTGTGTAAATGCTGGCAGGGGGCACATGAAGAAAGAAAGGTCAGGTCGGAGGTGAGGTCGAAGTTCAAGACAATAAAGGAAAGAAAAGAGGACTTCATACCTGTTTCTCAACCTCAGCAGCTTACAAAGGCCCTGTGGTGACAGTGATGGAAACTGTTTTTCATTCTCACCCTTTTAATATGGAGGATTCATAATGCTGCCTGTCATACAAGTATAACAGGATAAAAACAAACCAAAAAAAGGAAGAAAAAATAGAAAGTCCAGCCATCATGAGCTCTAAACTAAAACCAGCAGTTTCCCTGCCAGCTTGTGGAACACATGCTGGTTTTCAATAACTGATGGCTGATAGTCCACAACCTGTCACACCATGGTCTCTTGATCCCTTCTTCTTGATCTGTTATAGTGGTTTTTCCCAAATTTAAATCCGAGCCGGTCCTTACTGGAAAATCCATCATAGTCCTGCGCATAATTTTGAACAAATGTAAACACACACAGGCACAACCTGCCCATTAATGTGGACAAGTGACTATAATTTGTCACTTAAAAGTCCACTGAGATTTTCATATTCTACTGGAATATCCTATGGGATGGTTTGTTTAGATGGAAAGATTCCAATGATTACTGTGAAATACAGCTGATTTGTCATGAACATTAATCCTGTGGTTCAAAGTCAAATGTAGAAAGAAGAGTAGGTGAATAACACGTAGCTTGATAAGCTTTCACCTACCAACAATCAGGCATCGAGCTGAAAGTATTACAAACACTGTTAATTCTTTCATAGGAATTGGTGACCCAGGTGTGCGTGTGACGCCAAAGAAAGCAGTTATTACAAATGGTTTCATAGGGATTGAGGTAATTTGTAAAATAGTTTTAAATATGTCACAGCCGGACCATAGTGAAATGATTAACGGTGAATTTTCGTAGGTTTTTGAAGACTTTTTGGGCCCTGTTTGCTTCTTCTTTGGAACATTTTCAGTCGACGGTTTGTAAATTGATCTAAATCTGGATGGGATTCTGAATTGTGAGGCAGGTTTTGTTTTTAATCACGTGACAAACTTTTTTTTTATAATCTGAGTGTTGATGTACTCTTCAGAAACTTGGAAATATTTGCTTGTTTTATGTAGCTTTCTTTGCATCCTATTTATTTAGTTTTTTATTGTTATTGGAGGTGACATAGGCATGGGTTGGAATAAAGGTTATTTATGTGTGCGGTTGCTGATCTGTTTTGATTTTGTATCACTGGAGGATAAAGTATGTTCTCATAAATAAACGAGTGTCAAGGGGGGAAAAGAAGAGGAAAAAAGAAAATGCAGTCATGGTTACACTGAGATGTAACAAACACTGAGAGACAACAGCTCAGCATTCCCTCAATACTTTCCAGCAGTGTTCATGAGAACCTAAATCCGAGTGCACCACGTGCCTTTTCATATCTAAAACTGGATGAACCATTCCCTTCTTCAAGTCATTTTTCATCGGTTTGCACGTGCGAGCACTGTCAGCAGCTACCAATAAAACATTTTTAAAAAACAATCTGGACCAAAGTCTCCATCGCTGGGAGAGATTCAGCCCATTTTACTGTAGGTGTCTCCCAGATGTAGCAGCAGACAACATGGTCGACGTTTGTTTGAGGGTGAGAGGTTTCACACGAGATACTGCAGTCAGCCTGAAGACTGAAGGCTGAAGGGAGAGGTGTCGAGAAGTGCATCGTAAACTTAAATTCACCTGCAAATTCTCCAGGGTAGCTTCCTGTTTTCCGTGATTCTGTACTGGTGACAGTACCATTGCTTTTGGTGTTTCCAGTAGTGAGGAAGAAGCCGGTACTCTATGTCAGTGTTAGTCAGTGCAGCCACTGTGGGCCTTTGTATTGATCTGCACTATCCTGTGCTTACCCAGACTCTTTGGAAACTCAGCACAGAGTAATCCAAGGAGGCTTTCCCACGCTGAGGATGAAGCTTGTCATTAGTTCTAGTTTGTCTCCCACAAATTACAGTGTTCTTCGTGTCCAGCTGATGAAGTCATCTGTGCAGTTCGTGGGCGAGGAGGAGTGGTGTGCATAGGATGGATTATGACTTTTTTTTTCTCCAGGTTTTCTCATTATTTTAGTCCATTACATCTATAGATACTGCAGCTGTAGCATGCAAAACAGCTGATACGTTTCAAATATCTGTGTTGTGTGTTGTAAGACGGTTTTCAAGTTGTTGTATGTGATAATTGTGTTTTATTGAATGTTGAATATTCAGCATCACATACTACATTGAAATTGCATTTGTGTGATTGTGTGTTTTCTGTCTGTTTTTCAGAACTTTCACTGTTAACCAGGATAGGCCTTTAATCAGAGGTTCAAACTGATATCTATTTTACTAAATCCACAACCCACACCTAGCATGGGTGCAAGAAGCCTTCTGGGCTGCCTCCTCCTAACTGCTCTGCTCGGTTTATCAAATGCTGGGCTTGTGAAGAAAATCCTGCGGCATCGGCGACAGACTCTGGCATCACCGAAAGAGCATAACATCACCCTCCCCAGAGCTGACCATCCTGTGGTTTTCAACCACGTCTACAACGTCAATGTTCCTGCCAGTTCCCTGTGCTCAGTGAACCTGGACGAGCCAGAGAGCACGGAGCTCCATCCCAAAGATGCACCGGCCTCTTCGGGCCATCACGTCAGTGAGCACACCATGGATGGGGAGAACCAGATCGTGTTCACCCACCGCATCAACATACCTCGGCAGGCGTGTGGCTGCACGGACGCCCTGCCTGGCCTGAAAGACCTCATGAGCCGACTGGAGATGCTCGAGGGCGAAGTTTCAGCTCTGAGAGATCAGTGCAACAGTGACGGGTCCTGCTGCAGCGCACAGGTCACAGGTGGGTGTGTTCAGGCTGTCATGCATATTTGCATCACAGCCTCCACAGTAAAATAATCCTTTATTTCTCTGATTTTGCATTTGAAAAGTGCTCCATTAGGAATACTGCATAACCCCACAAGTCTGCTTTAGTATAAAGCACATCTGTTTCATCCATCTGTTGGGGAGCTCTTTCTGGGGGTGTACGTTTTTCTTGAACAGTAGAGACTAACAGCTTCTCAGTGAATATGAATGGGGCATTATTTGGCTAAAAAAACACAACATGCACTTACTGTAATATCAGTGAAAGTAAAACGTCTTCTGCAGTAGTTGCCAAAATAAGCCAAAAGAATACAGAAAAAAATATTCTTTTTTTTTTTTTTTTTTATCAAAGGTGCTGTGGGAACAAAACCTTATTGTAACGGCCACGGAAACTACAGTGCTGAAACCTGTGGCTGTGTATGTGAGCCTGGCTGGAAAGGACCCAACTGCACTGAGCCCGAGTGTCCCAGTACCTGCCACAACCGGGGACGCTGCGTGGACGGAAAGTGTGAGTGCTTCAAGGGTTTCTCTGGAGAGGACTGCACACTCGAGCTCTGCCCTGTGGACTGTGGCGCTCATGGCCGGTGTGTGGGCGGCGCTTGCGTCTGCTCGGATGGTTTCTTTGGAGAAGACTGCTCTCAAAGCAAGTGCCTCAACAACTGCCGAGGCCGCGGCCGCTGTGATGACGGAGACTGCGTGTGTGATGAACCCTGGACCGGCTTCGACTGCTCCGAGCTCATCTGTCCCAAAGACTGCTACGACCGTGGGCGCTGTGTCAACGGCACCTGCTACTGTGATGAGGGGTACACCGGGGAGGACTGTGGAGACCACACCTGTCCCAACAACTGTCGAGGCAACGGTTTCTGTGTCGATGGTCGGTGTGTCTGCACTGCCGGCTACAGCGGAGAGGACTGCTCCCAGCTCACCTGCCTCAACAACTGTAACGGCAGAGGTACGTGCTTCAACGGGATGTGCATCTGCGACACGGGCTACCAAGGCGAGGACTGCAGCCAGTTAACGTGTCTGAACAATTGTAACAACAGAGGCCAGTGCATAAACGGACAGTGCGCATGCGATGTCGGCTTCCAGGGGGACGATTGCTCCGAGCTTTCCTGTCCGAGCAGCTGCCTGCACAGGGGGCGCTGTGTTAACGGCCAGTGTGTGTGCGAGGAAGGCTTCGCTGGGGAGGACTGCAGCATCAGGACCTGCCCCTCAAACTGCTACGGCCGCGGGGAGTGTATTGATGGACGCTGCGTGTGTCACGCAGGCTTCACCGGCGAGGACTGCGGTGAACTGAGCTGCCCGAACAACTGCCAAAACCGCGGCCGCTGCATCGATGGGCAGTGTGTTTGTGACGAAGGCTTCGCCGGGGAAGACTGCAGTCAAAAAGCTTGTCCCAACGACTGCCTGTCCAGAGGTTACTGTGCAGGCGGCAAGTGCATCTGCCAGGAGGGCTACTCAGGAGATGACTGCTCTGTGCTCACCTGTCCAGATAACTGCAACAACAAGGGGCGCTGCATCAATGGGAGGTGCACATGTGAGAGCGGATATGAAGGAGAAAACTGTGCACAGCTGAGCTGCCTCAACAGCTGCCAGGACAAAGGCCAGTGTGTGAACGGTCAGTGCGTCTGTGATGAGGGATACATCGGAGAGGACTGCTCAGAAGGTAAGAGGCTCTGTTCAGTTCAGTGCACAAATACACAAGGAAAGGATTTGGCAGCTCACGGTTTCCATGTGTCAACTAGATGTACTATAAACGCACATCCAGAGTGATGTAATTTCCTTCTGTTCTCAAAATTCACTCACCACTCATCCTGAGAAACTATTTTAGTGAATATAGAAGAGGTTCCAAGTTTGTGTGTTGCCATTGTCTACACTTTGTTCGCACTTTTTTGGCAGTTCTTCACACCACAGCCAGATGTGGCTCTGGAGTTTGCATTAGTTCTGCGTGGTGGATATTTACTGATTGAGGGCACGAGAAACTGTCCAAGGCACCACCCACAGTAAAGTTTTCCCTTTTTTTTCACTTTTCCAGTGTCTCCGCCAAAGGACCTCACTGTCGGCGAGGTCACCGCCGACACAGTGGACCTGTCCTGGAACAATGAGATGTTGGTGACAGAGTACCTGGTGACGTACGTGCCCACCAGTCCCGGTGGTCTCCTCCAGGAGCTCACTGTGCCTGGAGACCAAACTTCTGCCACTGTCAAAGAGCTTGAACCCGGCATTGAGTATCTGATCAGTGTCTACGCTGTTCTGAGCAACAAGAGGAGCGTCCCTGTCAGTGCGAGGGTGGCCACAGGTACCTCACTGTCTCCGTGCTGCTTCCCTGAGAATAGAAAAAAGGTTAACAGCTGTTTTGATTATTTTTTTTTTCCGTCCCTCCAGATCTCCCACAGCCAGAGGGTTTAAGGTTCAAATCGGTGAGAGAGACCTCAGTAGAGGTAGTGTGGGACCAGCTGGACATCTCCTTTGATGGCTGGGAGATCTATTTCCGCAACACGGTCAGTCTGCCCCGTCTCTTTTGAAGGCTTGCCCAGAGTTTTATTGAGTGACGAGGGAAAAAAAGTGAGAAGCGATAAAGTATGCCAGCTTATTGGAAGTGTCAGCAAAACATGGATTTATTTCAGTGCCAATGCAAAGCATTAAAATTGATTTGACATATGGAAAATTCCAGTGAGGCCGAATCTGGATGTCATAGAACTGTGGGTAAATCATTTGCTGAGAATCTGAGCCTTTCTGTGCCGGCTGATACAGCCTCTGCAGAGTTTTTACCCATTTTTAAATGTGTTCTCTCCTGACCGTCATATTCATTTTGATAATGGGCTGTGCGATAATCAGGTTGTTGTGGAAATCAGGAACAAACTTTTTAGTTGCGTGATCTCTTTACACAGGTCGATTTCTGCAGGAGCAACTTGATTATTTTACTCAGTACAGTGGGGATATACACTCATCTGTGTTCTTGCTGAGAGGTAGACAAGAGGTTGATCTCATGTCTGTCTGTAAAATATGGCCCTGCACTCAGGAGAATCCAAATAAAATATGCTTGGAGTGGTTTAAAAAAAAAAAAATCTGGCGTGGGAGAAATCTAAATGCTGACCAGCTGAACCTAAACTGGACTTGTCTGGATGCCACTAACAGGATATTTGACACTGGTTTATGTGTTGTGTGTCCGTGCAGAAAGAAACCAATGGAAAAGTCGCGAGCACCCTCCCACCCTCTCAAACCCAGTTTCTCCAGTCAGGCCTTGGACCAGGACAGGAGTATGAAGTCTCCATCAACATCATCAAGAACAACACTCGAGGACCCCAAACAACCAAAACGGTCACTACCAGTGAGTTTCAGGCTGGAAACAAATGTTTACTTAGCACACACGTTACTCAGAGTCCACTGGTGAATGATTCTTAGTGGATGTTCAAAAACATCCACTAAGAAGATGAAGTTCCAGTCAGAGATCACATGACCATGTCATTTTCCTGCTCAGTCTGGCAGCTGTTAGAGGTTCGGCGGGGTACAGATAATAATGACTACATCACTTGAGCACAGAGTGAAAAAAAAAAAAAAATACATGAATGTCACTGAGTGAAATTCCATAACAAAAAGAAAGAAGAGTAACAACAGGAAATCCCCGCTGGCTCTGCGATGTTCCACCTAACAGATTTTAGGTAAAGAGTAATAACTCAAACAAATTGAATCTCAGCCTAGTGTGACCATGTAATAGTTGTTTTTTTTTCTCCTTCACTAAATCTCGCCCGTAGCTCTTGTCCCCTGCTCGCTGAAACTTTTATTGCAGTGTTACTCCATACATTACACTGTGACTCTCTTCCAGCTCTTTATGCAATCGATATGGCACGCCAGGCCAAACAATCATCTTTGTGCATGGAAAAGCCATTTGGTTTAAAAGTCTGTGTCAATGGACTGCCCGTGTGTCGCACCATTTCATTTCTGAAGTCATTTATTTGTATGAGCTGAAACTCGACACAGCTCCCAGAAATGAGTGATAGAAATAAGGTTAAAGCCTTCTGTACCCGTTTTCCCCCAGAGGTCCTTTTAGCTCAGCTCAGAGACATAGAGAAAAGATGTCTCCTCCACTTGTAAACACAGGAGGTTTGTCGGGTATTAAACACAATGTCAGAGTGAAAGGGAATCACATGAAAGCCTTTCCTGTCTTGACCCAAGCTTGTGCTTTGTCTTATGTGAGAGCCAAGTTGAGTTTTACAAGGGCTGTTTTATGTACGGATACTACAAAAACAAAAAACGTGGCAGGCGTGCGGATGTTTGGTCCCACTACTGGCCTTCTTCTTTCATATTCGTATGATTATATTAACCGATATTGGGCCTTTTCTTAATAAATTTGTGAATTCAAAGTCTTAGGTTTAGTCCATACAATAGTGTTAGAACGGTTACTTTTAGAACAAGTCAGCCATTTCCTGTCTGCATATATATTTTTCACCCTCACCTGAACTTCCACCCCAGAGATCGACGGCCCCCGGCAGGTGGAGGTGAAAGATGTGACGGACTCTGCAGCACTGGTGAGCTGGTCTCAGCCAGTGGCTCCCACTGACAGAATCACCATGTTTTACGGGCCCACCTCAGACCCCTCGGACGAAAAAAGTGCAGAGATCTTCCCCCCAGACAAGCAGTACAGCCTTGACAGTCTGAGGCCAGACACCGAGTACACGGTGTCGCTCGTGTCCAGGAGCGGAGACGTCACCAGTGACCCTGTCACCGCCACATTCACCACAGGTAGGCTTGTGATAGCAGTAACTGCAAAATGAATTTTAAAGCTGCATGCATATGTATGGTTTCACATTTCATACTGGAAGTTTGTGAGCAGCAAGTGATATGATAATAAATATATTTCTCCTAGGACTGGATGCCCCCAAGAAAGTGCAGGCCGTGTCCCAGACAGACAACAGCATCACTCTGGAGTGGACTAACAGTCAGGCTGATGTTGGCAGCTATCGGGTGAAATACACCCCCATCTCTGGAGCGACTCATGGCGAGGAAGTGTTCCCACAAGGACCGGGAGACACCACAAAAGCTACTATCACAGGTAAGGGTCAAATAGATGAACATTTATCAAGTATGACCACACACAACCTTCAGGCTTGAATCTGAATCAGCCATACCAGGTGGTAACTTAAACTTAAACTTAACTAAACTGTCCTTCTGTCTCTCTGTGTGGCAGGGCTGAAGCCAGGGACGGAGTATGGGATCGGTGTGACCGGTGTGAAAAATGAGAGAGAGAGCCTCCCAGCTACTACAAATGCTGCAACTGGTGAGAGATGCTGCCGAGCAGCTGTCCAAATACTCGTCCTTCACACCCCTTCATTATGAATTGTGCGGCGTGTGGAATTTTCCGTCATACAGTTTTACACTTTTTTTTGGCTTTGTCTTTTCTTTCAGACATCGATCCTCCCAGAGATTTTGAGGAAGTCGAGTCCACAGAGACCTCCCTCTCTCTGAGGTGGGAGAAGCCTCGGGCCAAGGTCAGTGGCTACAGGCTGGTGTATGCCTCCAGAGATGGCCAGGTAGAGGAGGTGGAGATCCCACCCACCGCCACTGGCTACGTCGTGTCCAACCTGACCCCTGGAATGAGCTACACTCTCACTTTGACTGCAGACAGGGGACACAAGAAGAGCTCACCTGTCACCCTCACTGCAACCACAGGTGGGTAGGGAATATTTTTGACATGATCTGATCTGAGAATAAATGATAAACAAAATAGATGTCATACAAAATAAGCTGTTTTTAAAACAGAGGAAAGGGGCTGTTCCTTTTTTCTTGCAGCTGCTAAGTTTAGGGTTCAGTAATTCTATATATTCTTCATTGCAACATTGAAGTTATAATCCTTAAGATTTTCATGAAATCAAACCCCAACCAACATCCAACGCTCAACTGGTGACTTCTTGCAGCGTGAAGTCAGTTATTTTTAACTGACTTCGGTATTAGAACAACGTGAGTTTGTTTGGCTGCACTGTAAACAGATCACCAGTCCCTCTTCTGTTGTTTGTCTGACACAGCAGCTGCTCAGCAACTGTTGGCTGTCGTATTGAACCTCGCTTACTGTTGCTACCGGTAACCACAGCTGTGTTGCCCAATCAATCAGGCTTGAAATCTTAAGGATTAAAACTTTATAAACACTGGGTTTTAGAATCAGTAGCATAGAGATTTGATGGCTGGAAATAAATCCGCAGCCAACGAGCACGAAGCGAATGAGATGCACCCAGATGATGCTTTCTTGATTTGTGCCCTTTTGTTTTTCTTGTAGCCTCTTTCACGTTTTATTTAGCTGACTCAGACGACCGTGAGCTAACGACTCCCACAGGCTCGGAGGACAATGTCATTAGCTTTGTGTATTTAGACCCCTCTGAGTCCCAGTTCTCTGGGACGGGGCCTGAGGATGAGCCTGGAACGCTGACTGTTTCAGGCATCACGTCTGACGGATTTGACCTCTCGTGGACACTAAAGGCCCACTTCGTTTACAATAGCTTTGCAGTAGAATATAAAGACACTCAGCGATTGTGGGATGTGAGAGAGGTCCAACTTCCTGGAGATGCCACTGGCTCTCGAATCGAAGGCCTGAAGGCATCGACAGAGTATCAAATAAAGCTTTATGGAATAACAAGTAGCCAGAGATCTGCGCTACTTGAAGCTGTTGCAGTCACAGGTATAAGCTTCTCTTCTAGACTGAATATTGATTTGACACATGGTGTTTAACAGCTTCTCCTTTCGTAGAGGTCAGACATTTTCTTAGATCAGAGCAGTGACACGATGTGCATGCTGCGATTTTACTCATTGAGATTTCCCATCAACGAATATTTTTTATTGTAACCATCATCTAAATCTAGCATGACACAAACACAACAGACATGATTTTTTTTTCACAAAAAAAATCATTTGACCTCATCTCACCTCTCATTGTCCGAGGCTTCAGTACTGCGTTAAAATGTTGCTTCCCTAAATTCAAATACAAGAAGAAATCTACAGCGGGAACAGTGTTCTCCCTGAGCCATTAAACCCTGCAGGTACAGTGGGTCACAGTATACTGGCTGCCCTGATTTCTCCCTGTATTCGAGCTTGCATATGCAACCATTTGACTCTCTGAAAGCCTTGTGCCACTAACTCCATCCACATCACCCATCACTCTCATTCCAAGTAAATGATTCTCCAGCAGTCAGAGAAAATTACACGATGTGTCACTCGCATGTCAAACAAGTGACTCGACAGTCTTTCCATAGGTCTGCAGGAGCAACATGGCTGTGCATGGCTTCTCCATCCATTTGAAGACATCTGTGTACTTCCACTCTGGTGGACTACTCAGAACCTTCAAAAATTAATGGCACTGATTCAGGTGCCATTAATGCCTTAGCTGTTGCTTGATGATATAAACAGGCTGCCTTGGAAAAAAACAAAACATTTTACGAAGATTATGATGAAATCTTCAGAGGTATAAGGCAGATCAAGGAGAGGAATGTGTGCTGAATTATTTCATCCGATTTATTTCTTGTGTTCTTATTTAACCCAGTTTTTCTTCGCAGGTTGTTTCTCTTTCACTCGTCAGCAGAGACAGTAACAAATTCACGCTTTAACCTGCTTTTATTCACTGTAGCTCTCAGGCCTGCCTCTGCAGATGTACTTACGCTGAGCATCAAAGATGCCCCAACAACCCCACAGCCTACTCTGGATAATGAAACCGTTCAAAACCCAGACCCCCTCCGTCCTGTAAACACGGAGTCTCCTTCCATTTCTGACACTGGTGTGATGAGTTCTGGGGCTGAGCCTGAAAGCTCAAACCTGGACGCACTGGGGGACCTCAGAGTCACAAATGTTACCTCCACTAGCGTAAGCTTGGCTTGGTCTGCGCCTGATGAGGCGTTCGATAGCTTTTTGGTGGAGCTCGGTTCTCCATCAGGGGTGACTCATGTGACCACATTACCAGGAAGTGTGAGGAAGGCTGAAATAGAGGGTTTGTCTCCCTCTACTCACTTTGATATTACATTGCAAGGGCTGGTGGAAGGGAAGCGATCTTTGCCTCTCAAAGTTTTTGCAGCTACAGGTACATGAAGCAAATATTTCTTTGTAGGCATTCATCACAACCCATTATCATCACATCCATGTTTTTATTTTCCTCTTTCATCCCATATTTTCTTTTGCTGAAACGTCTGAGTCTTATTTACGATGAAGTATTAATAATATTTTAAGTTATAATATTTTCAGAAAAGATGTCCTAGTATTTTGAGAATAGTGTTGTAATGTTACCAGAAAATGGCTGCAATATATCAAGAAAATAGTCTCAGTAAGTCATAACATATTGAGAATACCGGTTTAATGATACAAAGTCATATATAACTTTTTTCCTCATAATTTTTATTTTTCAACTTTATTTAAAAAAACTCTCAGATAATTTCTTTCCCAATCGTGGCCCTAATAATCTGTTGTACTTTATGATGAATAATGTGCCTTGAAAAGTTATGTGAGAGTAATTTTTATAATCCATCTTGCCATTCAGTTGACCCCACTCTGATCTGTCTATCTACCAGAGGAGCTGAAGCCCAAGGTGGTGAACCTCACCATCTCTGACATTACATGGGACGGCTTCACTGCGTCCTGGAGCCCCACGGGTGGGGAATTTGACAGCTTTGTCATTGAGGTAACAAACTTGGAGAATTTCGCAGAGAGCCAGAACCTCACACTGTCTGGAGACGCTTTCAGCCTGGGCATCTCTGGGCTGAATCCCAACACCAGCTACATGGTTGGCCTGTATGGGATGTATCAGGGCTCCTTCCTTGAACCCGTGTACAGTGAAGCCACCACAGGTACCTGCAACTTGCAGTGTTGCAGAGATTTATCCTCTAACTCTTTAACTTTAACTTTCTTTCTTTCTTTCCACTATTTCAGTCAGTATCTGTGAACCATACTCAGAAACATACTAGACCCTCTGTTGTCCCACTCACAGTGGAGCGTCGGTGCCTCGCTGCATGAAACGAGAACGACATAATAACCTAATTCCTGTTTCGTCATCACTGTCCAACATCCTGGCCACAGTGTACTGTACTGCTTCATCTTAACCAACATGCCATGAACCATTCTTTACCCTCCAGCCACTGTTTCTGTCTAGCTGAGAGAGGGCAGGGTGATGGGCACCCGCGCCTCATCACTGAGCCAAGCAAACGCCCCTCAAATGTTCACCCTTACCCTGGACTGCTGCCTCCATCCCAGTTACCAAAGTGCATGAAGCCCCCCCCCACCATCCCCTGCATCGTGGTCAGGTTTGACGCTGATGTGCTGCAATGATTGCAAAAGCAAACCAATAACTTTCACCTTCCTCTGCCTGTCACACAGTGACAGCGTGACCATCTCATTTCATCCCATCAACCCTCATTCAGTGTGTAATTGATTAACCTTGAAGGATCATTTGCCCGTGGATGTGTAAGTGCTCACAGTATGCGTGAGTTTTAGTGACATTTGAATTCTGTTAGCTTGTGTGAATGACACCAAGATAGTTTTGTCGTTATTCCATAGAACTTCAAAGTAAATATCCTCGTTTCCTTTTGAACTACTAGGTGGCAAATGATTAAACCTTCTTGTCCTTATCAAGGTAAAATGCTAATAATTTAATCTGAGGTTAACAGTAACTCCACTTTTTTTTTTTCATCTGATCTCATGCCTAAATTATCTACCGCATGCTTGCATGTAACTGACTACGTAGTTGTCATCGCATGTAAAAACATGGTTTTGTAAGTTTAACTTTCTCTGGGGCAGTACCACTGTGCTTTGAACCGCTCTGGTGCAGCATTGTGCAGAATTGATCATGTACTCGACAAATTAAATGCACAATCAAATCCTGCTTCGTATGCATGAAAGAGACTTATAGAGTCCTATTATATTTCTTCCGTAACTACATTTTCACATTTAAATCAACACTTGCAGGCCATTATTCTTCAGCTATTTACCATGAAGGCTTTTTGTGTCTTTCCTCTTGGCATTAGATGTTTGTTTTGCCTTATTATCACAATTTTTTGAGAAAACAAATAGGTGTAATTGGTTAAAAATTGAATCTGCTAAGTGAATTATGGTGGTGTACTTTCCATATGCATTTTATGCAAAAACCTATGCATGTATTTAATCTTTTATTAAGCTACTCTGACTATCAGGAATTGCAAGTTGGTGGTGGTGAGTGTCCTGTAACACTATACACATTTTTTTTAAGATAAATCAAACCGACCAGCTACCAGTCACATATTTTGTATATAAGTTAGACATGTGTGTTCTGCAAAATGGATTTGATGAAAATCTAATGATGGTTTCTTTCTTTAGTGAATCAACCAGTGATTGGCAAACTATATATCTCAAACTTAACGTCAGAGAGCTTTTCAATCCTCTGGAACGGCACTGAAGGAGAGTTTGATGGTTTTATCCTGGAGATTATTGATTCCGATTGGCTGATGGAGCCAAAGGAATATAACATATCCCACAATGTTACGTCCCATGACGTCACAGGGCTCAGGCCCAGCACTGATTACATAGCCTACCTCTATGGGACATACAAGGGATCCCGAACAAGTGCTGTCAGTATTGTTGCATCAACAGGTATTTTGATTTTTATGTGTATTTATTATTAGTCGTATAAATAATAGGGTTATATATTATTATCTTAATATTAAATATTCTTCATTTATTATCTGCATTGGGTCTGTATTCATACACTGGACTTTTAAAAAGAGACAAATACATGCTTTCTGTTGCATTAAATGAATATATACTATATTTTTCTCTCCCCTGTAGCTGAAGAGCCTGATTTGTCCAGGCTAGTTGTTTCTAACATTACCTCAGACAGATTCTCTCTGTCGTGGCGGACAAGAGAGAAGGCTTTTGATAACTTTGTAGTAGAAGTCAGAGAGTCTGCTTTGCCCTCGCAGGCAATGGGGCGCGCTCTGCCAGGGGACGTGCGCTCCACGGTCATGGCCGGGCTTAAAGCGAGCACAAGGTACAACATAAAGCTGTACGCCAGCGCTGGTGGCCAGAGCACACGGCCTCTGTCCGCTGTAGCTTCAACAGGTATTGCATTACATGCACGTTTCTTGAAACTGCATGTACCAAACACATTGTCACATACCAGCTCTCTCAGCACACAACATGACTGAAAAGCCGTGTTCTGTTTTTCATTCAGAGGACGCCCCCCGGTTGGGGTCCATAGCTGCTTCATCCGTGAACCCACATAATCTCAGCTTGTCCTGGAGCACTGTGTCAGGCCACTTTGATGGCTTTGTTATCCGGGTCAGTGACTCTGAGCAGCAGTCTGATGCGCTGGAGTTCAGACTGCCTGGCGAAAGCCGTAACATTACGATCTCTAACCTGATGGATGCCACAGGCTATGACATTGAACTGTATGGTATTTCTCATGGGCGCCGCACTCCCTCTGTGTTAGCCCACGCCGTCACAGGTACTACGTATTTTACTCATATTTTAGACTCTCAACACTTGTTGTAAATTGAAGCCATGTTTGTTTTTAGAGGTTTTAAGTCAAAGCTTTTGGGGAAATTTGTATCCTGTTTTTAATATACCAGAATATTTATTGAACATAAGATAATATTCATGATCTGTAGAGCTAAAATCTGAAATTCATTAAGAGCAAATTTGACTTGCATCATTTTTTTAGTGCATCAAAATCCAATCAATCAAAGAGGCCATGGATGTTAAGAACGTATTGCACAGTTGATTTTCTTTTTATATTTTGTTCTCTCAGAGAAATCTCATCTTTTATTAAAGTCTTTAGTTGGGTAATAATTAGGTCTGAAAGCTAAAGCCTGTGCAGGAAGTGTGATAAGAAGCAGTACCACTAACGTTGATTTCTATTCAGAAATCAACGTTAGTTTCTTCACATCTTCTGACGTACACTTTGTCTTCTGATTGTCATGCGTAGCGTTTTTGTCTCACCGTAGAACATCCCACTGCTTTTCACCTGCATTTTAGTTTAGTGGCTCCAGACAGAAAGATTAAATCCAAGCTTCAAAATGTGGCTTTAGAATCCTTTAGTGTGGAAAGAAAGGTCGCATCCATTTTTTTTAAATTTTTTTTTTTACAGTGTATGATAGAAATATGAAGCACGTTGGTGCGTGGCAAATTTGCCCTTAATGTGCTGTGGCCTTTGAATTCTGGAGATATTCTGTTTTTAACCTGCTGACTAAAACTTTTAGTCTCTTTAGGAAAAGAGAGAGAGATAGAGATACCTAAAGAGAGAGATACCCTCACAGTAAGAACAGATTCTGTGATTTGCTTTTGCAACCGTTGCACACGTTATGCTCCTAATGGAATCTTTCCCTTTCCCACATCTGTTCCCGCTCACGAAACAATGACGCCCACTCCCCTCCAGCCCCTTTGCCTAAAGTGGAAAACTTGACCATTTCCAACATAACCCCCTATGGCTTCCGTGTGTCGTGGGAGGTGAAGCAGCAGCTGCAGCAGGAAGATTTACCCCCCTCTAGTGGTGGCTTCAGCCATTTTCACATAGTGGTGACAGACTCCGGCTGGCTACTGGAGCCTCAGGAGTTCACTGTGCCAGGAAATCAAAGTCACCTGGACGTCTGGGGCCTCATCACTGGCATAGGATATGAGGTCAGGCTGACTGGGGTGTCAGAGTCAGGGCTTCTCTCTCGGCCTCTGACTACAGTGGCTGTGACAGGTACAACTCAGACTGCACTGCAGGGCCCCTCGTCTTACTAAAAAGTGCAATTCCTTATTTTATTGCAACAACTATGTATATCTAAATATATATGATCGTTAAACTGATCTGATTCTGAACTGAAGGTTTCACCGTCACAACCTGGCTGGTTTATAAATGGCTTAAGTTCATAACATTCATGCTTTAAAAATCAGAAATGATAGACATTTTCATGCGAGATATCAATGCCACGTTTCGATGGTGAGGCTTCGGCTCAGTACCGATATCTAACCCTAACACAAATTTACAACTTAGCTCTTTTTCCATGAATGATCTCACTTTTCCATTGTTTTAAGCGTTTTCCTGGTATGTAGTTTCGTCACCGGGAGGATGAGATGTGGCGCTCCCATCTGTTTCTTCTTACCTCCAAAATATGAGCAAGCATATTTGTTTGTTTTCATATTTTAAAATGTGTTTTCCTTCAGAGTTTCAATTGGTAATAAGTTCATTTTCATGCTGCTGCCTTTTCATGTTCGTTTATCCATCAGGCTAAAAAAAAATTTTTAAAAACAAAACTCCAGTGGTGGGACACAAACCACTGAATAAAACAAAATTATCTGAAGTAGGAAAACACTGCTAAATCAACAGACATTCTGAGCATGAAATGTCCGTTGATTTGACTTCTAATCTCATTTGTTTCATTGTCTTTGAATGCACTGAATGCATCGAGGCTGGCCTTGAGGACGCATGGGTGAACTCGTCTCAACCAGTGTTTGCTGAAATCCTTCCAACAGATCAGTTAGGGTCCTTCATGGAATGTGAACCCGCCAACTGACACAAATAAACACCTACAAAAAGCATCTTGTCTTTTTAATTCTCCCAAACGTGCGCCTTTTGTGGCCCCTGCACTGTGTTTTTGACTCGTTTACACTAACGGACACCTGAGCATGGCAGATGGATGGTGGTGGACAAAAAGGCCTTCAGGCTGGAATATAACCCTGTCTGCCACCTGGAAAACTTCTTGCCTGACTCCTTCCAAACTGAACTGATGTCTTTGGCCGTCTGTGAGAAGTTGATGAATATTTCTGGGAAAACACCAAACCTGCTGCAACGTTGTGTTTCCTTGTCTAACCAGAGGCTGAGCCAGAGGTGGAGCACCTCTTTGTCTCGGACACCACCGCCGACGGTTTCCGTCTGTCGTGGACGGCTGATGAAGACATGTTTGACAGATTTGTGATTAAAATAAGAGACAGCAAACGATTAGCCCATCCTCAAGAGTACAGCGTCCGCGGTGACGAACGAACCAAGGTTTTAACTGGACTCATGAGTGGCACTGAGTATGAAATCGAGCTTTATGGTGTCACATTGGACCAACGCTCCCAACCTATTACTGGGGTTGCTCAGACAGGTATATGAAAAACACTGCAAATTGTCTGGTTTCATACTAACTACTGAACTTTCTGAGGTTTGGGTGTGTATAGTCTGCCATCAGAGAGCTGAACCACATTCTCACTAATCATCTTCTTTATTCCTCTGGTTCAGGCTTCTGTCAGTCTCTAATGGAAAATGGCCTTCTGGGAATCATTCTTGAGTTTAATTTTTTTTTTCCCCTCGAGCAGAAGGGTTTTTCTGTTTTGTTTTGTTTTCTTGCAGTGTTATTGAACATATTTTCTTCACTTTAATTCACCTTTTTTTCCTGCTTTCCTGTCTGCGCATATCCATTTGCACTTTGACAGGCCTGAGCACTCCGAGAGGGCTTCACTTCTCTGAAGTGACCGACTCCTCAGCCATAGTTCACTGGTCCATGCCTCGCTCTCCAGTGGATAGCTACCGCATCACCTATGTGCCCTTTGAAGGAGGTAAGAGGTCAATCAAGGTTATTGCATTTCTGTGGTTTGCTGCTGGGTTACAGAGTTATAGGTACATTTGGATTTGTGCATTTACCCATGAAGCACACTGAGTTTTATGATCGTGACCCCATAATTTGTTCTCTCTGCTCCACAGGAAGCCCAATGACAGTGACTGTGGATGGGAATGTGTTTGAGGCTTTGCTGCCCAATATGATCCCTGGGAAGACCTATCAGGTGACTGTCAGTGCTGTGAAGGGTCTGGAGGAAAGTGACCCCAGCACTGACTCTGTAACCACAGGTTTGCTTTCTTTCTTATTCGACGCTCATAACTTCTGGGTCAGTTCCTCACACTTAGAGTCAGTTCATTGAAAATTGCATTGAAGCCATTTCCCTTGAAACCGTGTTCCTGTTTGTGTCCTCCAGCCCTGGACAGACCTCAGGGTTTGACCGCGGTTAATGTCACCGACACTTCAGCCCTGTTGCTGTGGCAACCGTCTGTGGCCACTGTTGATGGCTACGTCATTACCTACAGTGCTGATTCAGGTGAGTTTCTGTTTTCTCTTCTCAGTCACTTTTGCTGCTGACAGTAATGTCGGTCGTCTTCATTTCCACTAAATCAAAGCAGACGTGGTTCACCTGTAAAATCTTTTGGCTGCACTGGGTTGCTTTGCTTTGAGATGCGATTTGATCATCTGGTGTGGGTGTGCCCTGCCTCGCAGTGTCCCCGGTGGTAGAGCATGTGTCTGGCAACACCGTGGAGTTTGAGATGAGCTCCCTGGTTCCAGGAAGCCACTACACAGTTGGAGTTCATGCGATGAAGGAAGCTCAGAAGAGTGACTCTGCTGTTACTGAATTCACCACAGGTGGGTCTAGAGAGGGAACCCGTCTGGATGAATAAAGGCTTTTAGTACATCTCCACTGTTTGTGTGTGTGACAAAGATTTTAGCTTACACGCTGATGATATGTTGATGTTGTGTTCACAACACAGCAAAATAAATCAGTTATTGTAGGTTAAATGGATGATAACTGCAGCGTGACATTGTATTCGCAGATGTGGACCCTCCTCGTGACCTGATGGCTATCAACATTCAAACTGACAGTGCTACCCTCACATGGAAACCTCCGCAGGCCGCCGTCACCGGTTACACTCTCACCTTCTCTTCTGCTGACGGTATAATCAGGGTACGTACGTCCTCACACCTGTTGACAACAGTGGTGGTTTTATATACATTTTGTGCTTAAATCTCCAAAATGTTTTTGCTCTTTGTAAATGTTCTGTGTTTGTGCTCATGGATTCAGGAGGTGGTGTTAAGCCCGACAGCCTCCTCTTACAGCATGGCTCAGCTAACCGGCTCTACAGAGTATGATGTGAAACTGCAGGCCATCGCTGGAGCCCAGAGGAGTCGACACGTAACTACCGTCTTCACCACCAGTAAGCATGAGCACAACTTTTCAGTCTGTGTCTAATAATGTGTGTGCAGTGGTGGAAAGTAAGTTCAGTTACTCAAGTACTACACTGAAGTGCTATTTTCAGTTATTTGTAATTTACTTTACTGAACTTTTCTGGAGGGGCCCAACCCCTGGAACCACTACTAAACATAAAGTGGTTTAAAGTACCTCCACCTTGACTTGCAGCACCTGTAAAGTGCAGCTCACACACTGATGAGTCAGTATTAACAGTGTGATAGAGTAATAAATAAGAATGTGTCTGCCACAGGGACCATTTTTCTGCAGAATGAGTCCTTTGAGTACCTTTAAGTACAATAACCTGATAATACTCGAGATTTTGAATGCAGGACTTTTCCTTGTAGCATATTTGCAGTATTTTTACACTGTGCTATTACTGTTTTTACCTAAGTAAAGTACTTTTTCCACAACTCTGCACCTTCAATCAGCATAGCTAGACTTGCTGGTAATTTCTCAGCCGTGAAGGGACTTCTGATGTGTTACGCAACAGTCCAGCTGCACATTCTAGTGATTCTCTAATGCAGATTCCTTTCATTTAATCTGATACTCCAGTCAGATCACCTGTGCTTATTTTTCATGCGTCATGAGCTGCTCCTGATGAGAGACCTTTTATTTTTCCTTCTCTCCATTTTCACATCTTTCTTTTTTTCCAGGGTCCTTTCTCTCACATGATACTGTATACTACTTTGTGTTTTTTTTTACATAACAGGGATGAAGATAAAGGAACTGTGTTCTCTGAGGTCTCTAAGATGATGTCTTTTTAACCTGTACTTTTTAGTTGGACAGTTGTACAGACGCCCCAAGGACTGTGCTCAGATTTTGCTGAATGGAGAGACGACCTCTGGTCTGTACACCATCTATGTGGGAGGAGAGGACGGCCAGCCCATCCAGGTTTACTGCGACATGGCTACAGACAGCGGCGGATGGATGGTGAGGAAATCAACCCGCTGGAATCCAATTAAAGGCCGCTCTGAAACCATAATTCATAGTGAACAGGATCACTGCAGTTATGCAAGGCCTGTTTTTGTAACGATAGACGGCTCCGCGGTGACCTCGAGCGCGCTTGTTATGATTATTGTGAAGCTGTTGTGACACTCATGAAAGTCAGTCCTCCTCAGGTTTTCCTCAGGCGCCAGAATGGAAAGCTGGATTTCTTCAGGAACTGGAAGAACTACACTGCTGGCTTCGGTAACATGAATGATGAGTTCTGGCTGGGTAAGAGCACTCGTCCTTTTCTCGTCTTTCCCTCTCTGTCTCTCTCTCTCTGTCTGTCTCTCCCTCACTACCTACTCAAACATATTCATTCTGGGTAACAGGTCTCTCCAACCTCCATAAAATCACATCCTCTGGTCACTATGAGCTGCGAGTCGACTTGAGGGACAAAGGGGAATCAGCCTACGCCCAGTATGACAAGTTCACGATTGCGGAACCAAGAACACGCTATAAAGTCTACATAGGAGCATATAGTGGAACAGCAGGTAGGTATTACTTTAAAGGAGTAGTTTAGAGGGTGAGACGAGAAGATCGATTCTATGCTCATGTCGTGAAAACGCCAGAAACTCAAAGAAAGGGCCAAACATCACACGTTTTTTTTTTTTTTTTTTTTTTACCTGGCCGAGGTGGAAAAGTTGGTGTATCAGATAAAAACAAAGTGCAATGGAAACAGATTTAGTGAATAAATCATAACGCTCAAGAATGATGTGGCAGTTTTGTTTAATTCACATAAAAACAGAACTGTTTCCTGGCTGGGTGCAGCGACATCCTGGAGGTTTACCGTCACTGCAGCTGGCTAAGAGACAGTCAGGTGCATAATCCCTTGTGAAACCCCAGTTTGTCGTTTTTACACTTCAGTCTTTGTACAGATTAAACAAACAAGACCTAACATGTTGAGTGTTAGAGGTGCTGATAGGTGGATTTTTTTTGGTCTTCAGACAGAGGCAGGCTAGATGTTTCTCCCTGTTTCCAGTCTTTATGCTAAGCTAAAGCTAATCGATCATCTGCTGACTCTCTGCAAGAAAATGGACAAGCTCATTTCCCAAAATGTTGAACTATTCCTTTAAGAAAGCCACTACGACTGGTTTAGTTTATCCAGTAGGACTGTATTTAATTTACTGAGCTTACATTCACGTGCATTGAGTCAATGATTGACCCATGACCTGTGTTTTCGGAGCTTTACTAATCGATCCTTATCTTTATCAGGTGACTCCATGACTTACCACCAGGGTCGACCTTTCTCCACCTATGACAACGATAATGATATCGCCGTCACCAACTGCGCGTTGTCCTACAAAGGTGCCTTCTGGTACAAAAACTGTCATCGTGTCAACCTCATGGGAAAATATGGCGACAACAGTCACAGTAAGGTGCGTGTGAAGATACGTGTCCATCAGTTATTCTTTATCTGGGGTTCTACCTTTACACGTTCTTCAATAAATTAAGTACCATACAACTCACAGGGACCTTATAGCCCAGTGTTTTTTGTAACACACTTCACACAATTTTCAAAAACAGATTTTTGAGTTTTTTTGTGGTATTTCCAAAAAATATGCAAGCGATCAACAACAAATGATTCACAGTCTTTGGTACATTTCTGACGTTGACGTGTTCCTGCTTACTTTTCACCTTCAGTGTAAGAAAAGAAACACATCTTTTTTTTTTCCAGACAAATTTGCTCCACGTTCGTGAATTGGATGTGTTGTGTAGGCAGACACAGCTCTGGTGTGTTAGATATCGCTCTTTCTGAGCCATTTTCCCATGATGTGTATTCTCCTTTTCCACAGGGGATCAACTGGTTCCACTGGAAGGGCCACGAATACTCAATCGAATTTGCAGAGATGAAGATTAGACCGGCCAACTTCAGAAACTTTGAGAGCAGGAAAAAACGATCATAGACCTGTGAACCCCCTCCTCTTCTACACCTCATCTCCACCACACCACACCCCACCCCCACCGAACCTCACCAGCAGTCATGAACCTCTGTGTTCCCCCATCTTTACGTATCCTCTAACTAAATTACTCACAAACTGAGGCAGTCACACTGAACGTGAGAAATGAACCCGGTAAATTTACACCAAAGAATCAAACGATTAGCTGATTTTGCGTAGCCGTCCCGATTTGGTGCCGTTGTGTGTGAGATTATATTTCTGTGTTCCCAAGTTTTGGTTTCTAAGAGAAAGTGGCTGTTGCGCCTGAGTGTGAATGGACAAACACTACCTGTGTTATTGGGACCTAAACAGCTGTATTCGTATGAGCATTAATTGTAAAATTGTGTAAATGGATCCACTGAATCAGTAACATGTCAAAGGCACATAGTCAGAAGGCGTCAGGCCACATCCTGCACATCCCCTGAAGTAACAGGAAGTTAATTCAGTGGCATTGCGTGTTTGAATTAGTTCAAAAATCACTGTGACGCTTCATTTTACAGGTCCTTCAATTCTGATTTATTTCCAAATACATTCCTGAGAAGTTTTCTGGAGAGAACGATATAATTACAGGTGAAATAGAGAGCGATCAGTTGCTACACTCGGTTATTTCTAAAGGCAAATCCAGTACAACCTTGAGACTTCTTCAGATGCAGAGTGTGAAATTTCTCTAAAACCCAAACATACAATTCTACATAAATGAACAATAACAAGTTTCCAGTAATGAATGAGTGAGTAATAAATATTTTCTGAGTTTGAAATGGAGCAATTTCTTTCCTGTAAATTCATCTGTAAGTCGATAATGAACAGCTGAAGTAACTAAAATAACTATCTCAGAACTTTCTGTGTTTTTCCTGTAATTAGTTCCAAACCACGTGGTTCTTTCCCAGAAACTTCTATGAAATAATCAGGAAATAACAGACCTGTAAAATTCCCGAATGAACGTACGAAATGATGCATCTTAATCAACCTGATGAACTCCATGAAATGTTGATTATTCACTGTACAACTGGGAGATCGATTGCATTTGCAGGCCACTAATACCATTGAATTCATATTTAAATTTTGATCATTGGTATTTTGATAGAAAAACAAATCTGATGCTCTGTAACCTTCAATACTAATAAAAATGTTAGTTTGATAAACGTGCGCGTGAGCTCTTTTACACTACACAGTTCAACCATGGCTCCACTCCAGCAGATGGCAGTGTTTGCTTTCTGTGCAGAACTACCTGGGCATATGAGGGATAATGTGTGTGGTTGTCTGTTGCTATATTTTTCAGGGCAAGAATCAAATGTTTTTGTTTTTTTCTTCAGGGAATCAGCAGTTCTCGAAAAAAGCCTGGTACCACTCTGTAATGTATTAAACACAATAGATACACATTGCAGTTGTAAAATGTAACATATGTCTTTATAGGAGAAGTAACAACTGCTGTCAAATACTGCACATTTATAAATTCAGTTTTAAATGTATACTTCTGTATATTTGTATAGCACAGGTAAAGGCTAAATACTGCAGGAAACATTCTCCTGATTAAAGCAGAACAAAAGTATTAGTCAACTTTATTGCAGGAGGAGGGCAACTAAGAAACTTAAGGCCTCCTCTTCCTTAACTTTGAGACTTTAAAGGTTTTCCTAATGACTGTTATACCATATGTGGTTATAAAAGTCTTCAACATCAGGAAGGTGATCTAGTGATCCATCCCTTCCTCGCGTCTTTGTAACACGGGCCATTCATTTCTATCTACACCTCCGTGACCTCTCTGCACCCTCGCTCTGTCTGTTTTGCAGCTCTCACTTTAATGGGTACATTTTGGCCTCTTGCACTCGATCCTCCGAGAATGTTTAATCTAGTCGTGATCACAGCTCCGGCTTCTGAGTATTCATGCCCAGGTCAACCTTCATGTGTTCAGGGAAGCCTGACACTCTCAGCTGTTGAAGGTTTTAGGATGTTGGAACATTATGTTTGAATATGACAATGAGGAATGCAAAGAGGACCGACGAGACACGAGGAGTCGTCTGGCACAGAGCTGGGAGTTTTCCGTATGAAGTTCAAGATTCAGAAATAACTGTTGGCCTGGATTTCTACCTATGTATATTACTAAGATCTAATTTCACCCTGAGATGTTTCTAAATAAGGACTTCGAGGTCATGAGTCAAGTGTCCTTGGAATATAGCTCCAGAGCGCACCAGTGACTCAAATAAAACCTTTGCAGTGATTTTATAGATTATACAATTGTTCACGAAAAAAAAATCATATGTTTCCCATGACCCCTGTTTTTTTCCTGTGAAGACAGATAAAAGCTGATAACATCCACTGATAAGAGATAAAATGCCTTCTGAGGGGTGAATAGATAAAAAGATGCTTGATGTTTGGTCTTGTAAAGTTTTTTCCATTTG
This sequence comes from Toxotes lorentzi, assembly GCA_037833715.1. NCBI lineage: Eukaryota > Metazoa > Chordata > Actinopteri > Toxotidae > Toxotes > Toxotes lorentzi. The sequence continues at coordinate 17,094,834 of JBBMJY010000008.1, read as the reverse complement.
CCCTAAATCTGGCAGATTATTTAAAATCTAAATCTAATATTAGAAGCCTAATTTTAGTTTTCTAAAATCTAAAATATTCCTATTTTTTCTTTCTTTTTTTTTTTTTTTAGCTATGCTAGTGGTGTGGTTCTTACTGTTGATTGTTTCGTCTCCCACTTTGGTTCAGACGTTGCTGTTTTTGATCTCCGACTTTGACTCTAGCGTCATACTGAGGTTGACATTCCTGTTTTTTTTGTGAAATGTCTCGACAGCTGTTGGTTTGATTGTGAAAGTGAAAACTATTCATTGTCCCAGGAGGATGAACACTACTGATCCCTTGTTTTGGCCACTGTCCCTGTAAATTAAGAAATAAACCTTGTGTTTAGTGCTAATTAGCAAACGTTGTTTGCTAATTAGCACTGTTGTTTTCATGTGACAGCACTAAACTAAAACAGTAAACATGGCAAAGATCATACGTGCTAAATATGGTCATGTTAGCACTGTAAAAAAAATTCAAAACACCAACTGGTAGCATTTTTTATGTCACTACTTAGTAGCTTAGTAAATTCACTATATGCAGTAAATCTGAAGCCTTGTATTTAGCTCCACCAGAACCTCACAGAGCTGCAAGCACGACTGCAGCCTCTTAGTCTTGCTTTCATTTAATTTATCCAAAATATTTATTTATCCAATTTATCCCCCAAAAAATGTATACAAAAGTATAAAAACATCCAAAGTGTGTTTTCTACCCTGAATACTGCAGCTTCTTGATATTCTCACTATAGGGTGAAGTATACAGCAGATTCCAGGTGAGGCTGCAGTTCAGCAGGGACTTGTCTCAGCTGTCACGGTGTTGCAACACATTGTGATACTCTCTGTATTTGTGCAGTGTTATATCATTGTTTGCTCAAAGAGCTGCCTCAAATTTACACAGCCGACTCTCTCCCGCTGATGCAATGACCGAAAGACAAGTCTGCCTGTGCACACTGTGGCTTCTGTTTAGTTAAATGGAATTAGCTGTATGTTTGGGTGCTGTTTTACCTGTTACTTTGAAAATGTAATGGGTGCAAATACAAATATATTCTGAAAGCATCAGCAGACCTTATGCTTCATGAGGTCAAGTAGGAGGTGAAATAAAAATGCGATTTTTGTGTGCGCCAGTTGAGCAAAGGTTACTGTGTTGCCTAAGAAAAGCTGTTTGCATTAGTCACGCCATGCAGCCTCACTGAAACACGCTGGACTGCCATTAATCATGTTTTTCAAGGAAATTTTTTCCCAAGAGTCTGTGCTATATTTGAATTGGCTCTGCCCTCGGTGCAGAGTCCCCAGCACTGTGCAGACATGTATCTAAATCATCTGCCACAGCCCTGTCAGTGCGCTCCATACGACTTTCCACTCCACCATGACACATACCTAATTGAAAAATAGGTAATTTCATGCTCCATCTGATTGCTCTATTTGCTGAGCGGATTCACTGTGCGTGTACTGTGAGCTTCAGATGACCGTGGCATAAATAAAATACTTTGATTTTATATTTCACATTAATAAGCAGCTGAGAATTTTCACAGTCAGGATTTAAAGAGTTGATATGCTAAAGAAAAGTCGAGGTGAGAGGTTGGACTTACATACTTCGCCTGAGGGGTGAAGGATTTGCTCAATACAAACTTTAAACAGTAGACAATACACACAGTACTGTGCACTATGCTAAACATCACAGGACATTCATTATTGCAGGATTATTGCAGGACATACTATAATATGCTGCATTCAAGCACCATGTAACTGCAGCAAAGCCAGAGGAAAAGCCTGCCTGGTGCAGTAATACTTACTGTAGGGCAACTGTGGGCAATGGATCAAACTAATATAGTGTAATTCCTGTTAAATATCACAGCATTATCTTGATATCTTGGTGTGTAGTATACAGACTTTTTATGTGGGTGGGTGAGGAGATTATAATTAATTTCTTTTGACAGTTGAACGCAGTAACATTCCAACATTCAACTATGATATTTTTCACTGTAAAGTCGTATATTTTATGTTTATTTATACATATTGTGCTGTGTTACCCATAAGATACTGTAACAGTCAAAGACCCCCCAATCACAATCACTCTGTTGTGGTCACTGCAACGTGGCTGTCGAGCACTGTTCTCAAACGTCGACTGTTTAGAGGTCAAGTTCATGTCCTCTGAGTTAGTACTGTCATAATCACGCTCCGGTTATGCCTCTGAATTGTCTGATCAAACACTTACTTATAAGTACAACGCATCAGGTGCTTCACAGTCACAGGTTTTTTTTTTCACAGTCTCTGTCGTCAGATCTCTTCAGTATCACAGATCAATCTGCTCTGCAGTGTACCGAGCACAGCAGTGCTGTGCTGTATCGCATTACGGGAAAAGTGTGCTAACATAAACAAACTTTTTCATCCTTTAATCTGTGTTGATTCAAAGTATCAGTGACGCAACATGAGGCTGAACAGGAAACGCAGCGTTACTTGGTATTTTCTGTGCAGTGACAGAGACACATTAATCTTTGGTGGCTCTTAGTTTAATGTGTTAGCCTGTTAACATTTGCTAACAGGAAGTAGAATTCAGGGCTGATGGGTATGTCATCAAATTTGCAGCTATTTGGTCACAACAATCATTATGCACCACATTATTACAGGAAATCCTGAGAGGAGCCACTTTAAAATGATGCAATGTCTTGATAAGATATTATTTATTATTATTGTGATCATTATTTTCTCCATGCACTAATGCACAGCTCTTTATGTGCATGATACCGTAGAGTCACATACAAAACATCAGGGATTGTGGGAAATTTTCCCATTATAGTCAATCACTGTGATTATTTCTGTGGGCTCGACAATGGATGCGACCGTCCAGTGTGTCATCGACATTAAAGGGTGTAAAAACGAGAACAGATCTAATGTGGGTTGAGTGTGAGTGTACACACCAACATGCACTGGGGGGTTTTATAACCCGTCAAGATGGTGAGTGATCTCCTCTAATGGATCCCTGTTTCACAGATTAACAACAGAGCTCATTTAGTTAATCACAGAGGATTTGATCAAATTTATAGATGTGATGCTATTGTCCATTTTAGAAAAGCAGAGCAATGAAACATGAAAGCCCCGAGGCCAGATGTCTGACCTCTGATTAAAAGCCAAGAAAGCAGAGCTGACAGCTAGTATTAAACTGAGTTATTCGAACGGAGGTTTGAAGCCGTGCTAGTTTTGATGTCTTCTGTTTTGTCTCCAGTCGTCTTCCTTCCTTTCAGCCCAAATGAAGTCGTCTCGTAATCCTCTGTGCGCGGTCATGCTATACTGGTCCGCTTTACATCGAGAGCATTAAGGCAAAATACATTTCATTAGGTCGCTGCAGATGTACGTCAAGTTGGACCTGAGCCTAAGAGGATTGGAGCTGTTGTGTTGAACCTCACACATGACTGGCTCAGGCTGCTTCGCTGCAGTCCCTCATACAACAGAGATCACAATCCCATTTTCTTTACCTCATCAAGTTGCCATCTGGACTTGGAGCATTTTGGGTTTAAAGCTCCTTAGAGCAAATTCTGACAAATACCATCAGCCTATAGATTCATGAATGTATCGTACAAGTCATGTATGTGCACAGAATTGCGACACGAGTGGTAATCCAGATTAAAAAGCTTGTTTGCCAAAAGACATGTTGTACTTTGCTTTTCTGCATTTCAGAACACACATGTAGGCACTCGCTCGTGTCTGTATGTTAAATGTAAAGCTAGCTCTTTTTTTTTTAAAATCATACACTGACAGCTGGTAAATATGTTAATATATTTGTGGGTTTAGATATTCTCCAGCCCAACTCCAGCCAGTTCAGGTGTTTCCACCTGTTTCATCTAATCTAAAATAATCAGGCTACCAGCTGTAGCTAGCCAGCACACCTCTGTCCATACACCTGTATTTATGGTCAGTTTATGATGAAATGCCAGGTCGTTGTAACCAGATTTGAGTGGTAGTATTGATTCTTTCTTCTGTCCCTCTACAAGAAAACACAGAAAATGTTGAACTTATCCTTTAAATTGCACGCACGCACGCACGCACGCACGCACGCACACACGTTTAAGAAGAGTGATCCTGTGTGTTCATTGTGTACATGGACACTTACGCTGTACAACAGGTGAGCGTTTGTCTTGTTCCTGTGTTTTGGAAAAACATTTCAAAACAGCTCTGAAAATCTTTTTATGCTCTGTGTTGTACCTGCTCTTATTCCCATTGTCTCTCATACGATGATGAAGGCTTTAACTCCGGAGCTCCGACTGTGACATAACAGAACAGGAACAGCTCAGAACAGGAGTGCACCGGCTCGCTGATGAGGATTACAGCTCATTCTTCAGATCGCTGGAGTGCTGGGTTTATTTTAGTGTCCGACTGGATAAAACAGGATTAGCATCACAATGAATCCCCGGGCATTCAAACCCAGAGGTCAGCTCCTCTGTGGCCTTTGACATTTGAAATGTTTATAAATCCCCAACTGTGTTGTGATAGTTAAACATAGATTTGATCAGCTGTCATGCCAGTGAAGTGTCCATTTTTGATTTGTGCCCGGTGCTGACAGGTTTTGTCTACCTCTGCATTTTTACTGCGCCCTCTATTAGGCTTTACTGGACCACAGCAACTGATCCACTTTTAGTACATTATTGCTTGTGTTGTTTTCGTTTTTTTTTTGTTTTTTTGTATTGTGCTGAGTGGTGATAAACAGTAACTCTGAAGTGAAAATAGAGCCTCATGGTGACAACAGATAAAAACAAAGTCAGACGGCTGAGATATTTCAGTCTTGTGTCAGTGTCTAAATGTCAAGCACAGCAGTGGAGAAGCAAAGAGTCTTCATAAAAGAGTAGATGATAAATGAAGTTTGGGTCGTTTGTAGGGTTCATAAACATTGAAGAGCAGTGCTGACAATTAGCAGCTGCAGAGGAGGAAACTGACGCCTGACAGGCAGCTGACAGGCCTTCAGTGTTTCCTCTCTGAAACTGCAGAACAACATACTGTTTCTTGTCATCACTGTGCTGGTTTTAGACTGATTCACTCAAAGACGAGTGATTCTTCTCACAAAGACAAAGTGCAGGGAGCATATTAGCTACTTCACATCACGCACACTGAGTGTATTTCTTATTTTTTTGTGTAAACACAGCAGCCCATGCTCTCTCAGGCTGCTGCCAGCATAGTTGGCAGATCCAAACTGACTTCTTCTCTGGTTTCTGACATTTTTGGTTTTGAGGGAAATGTCTTGACAGCTTTTCTACGATCTATATGTATGTATTTATATAGATATCTATGATTTAAGTGCTAAAAGCTGTCACTTACAGTAAAACATGAACATTTACAAACTGTGGAGCAGTGGGTTAAATAGTGGGTTACAACAAAGGCAGTGATTTTTTTTTCTTTTCCCAGATTTTGGAAAATAAAGTATATTTGTGTGTTCAGAGTTATGACACAAACAGTTTTACAGTGGTCTACCTTTAATGCCACCGCTGCTGAAACTGTGGATTCAAACTACAGTTCCTAACTTCCTGTTGTTTTGTGCGTGCACCTGTACCGTTCACTTGCCTCTGCGCCTCCGTTCAGGACTGAAAACCTGTGGAATATGTTCGCACTTTCCGTAAAAACAGCCCAAATTATAACAACCAGCCCAGATTCATCTTTTTACCAGCGCCGATTACAGAAAAACCAGCGCAAAATTGGTGGAAACCCGCCGAATATGGCAACACTGTTTGCAGTGATTGGCTCGTGCACGCCTGTTGTAGGTAGTAACATCCAATCATGTTCGCTCAGGTGTGCTGCGCGTGGCCATTACAAACGGATTTACCGTTGTTTAGCTGAACTTCGCGCTCATCAGATTCAATCCCTGCGGCTCATTTTGGATAAAGGGATTAAAGCAGAGATGAAATAAAGACGGTGCCTGTTTGCTGTGGGACCGTGTCCACTCTGTCCGGGGCCTCTTCACCGGATCCAGGAGTCTCAGCTAAGTGCCTGCTGCGTGTGCGTGCGCTTGTGTTTTCATTTGTTTTCATGTGTTGTCATGTGCATTGACTGGGCTCAGCACAGGTTGTGTTTCCTCGGCAGCAGTTGGCCAGTAAAGCAGCTGGAGTTGTGTTGTTGTTGGTTGTTTCTCGGCCTCGTTTGCTGTTCAGCTGTTCAGAGTGGATTTGTGTTGATCATGGATTATTGGCTGTGATGGCTTCTGCATGGGTGCAGGTGATGCTGTGTGGCTGGCTGCTGGGTTTGCTGTGATGCCACTGCATCTGTGTGTTTATTCATTTACAATGTGATTTTTTTTTTCATTTGCAATGTGTTTCTATTCATTTGAAATGTGGAGTTGCCTGTCAGGTGCTTGCCCAGGTGATATATTCCTGTTTAGGATTTATAATAGCACATGATTTATCCCTGGGCCTCTTTTTCCACTGTGGCTTTAAGTTATTTGGGCGGGTTGTTCCTATGAGCTAATACATGCTGTTTAGCTGATTGCTAGAGAATATGTCTCTCAAACTTGGTTTATGCGCAAATCATCATGGAATCCATATTTGAACTCCAGTCTATTGCTAATCGTTGGTTTAAGAGAGGAGAGCATGTGTATGTATGTATAGTATAGGGACATTTTCAGGGTATCTGCAGGTACTTTCCAGTTTAATCTCAGTTCTGATGTGACCGCATCGTCCCTTTGTGGTAGTTTTGAGTCTTTTTGTGGTCACTCCACGTCTCTTTGTGGTAGTTTTGAGTCTTTTTGTGGTCACTC
>JBBMJY010000008.1:17047860-17087983 GCA_037833715.1 Toxotes lorentzi | reverse complement strand
AGTCTTTTTGTGGTCACTCCACGTCTCTTTGTGGTAGTTTTGAGTCTTTTTGTGGTCACTCTGCGTCTCTTTGTGGTTGTTTTGAGTCTTTTTGTGGTCACTCTGCGTCTCTTTGGGGTGGTCTTCCCTGTCTTTGTAGTATTCTGTCTGAGCACTGTGACTTTGAAACAAGAAATATTCAGGCATCAAGGCCCCTCAGGTCCCTGGGTCTGTTCCTGAAAATCCTGTTTAGTAATCCATGTCTTGTTAACTGATTAATGATATTACTAGGAATCATAACCATTTACAATCCGTGATCATTGCCTAGATGTAAGAGTCTCTGATTGTGACTTTGTGTTTAGTTTTTATTTGGGGAAAAAAAAGTCTTTGTGGACATTCTGGCTTTTTATCATGCTGAGGTTAGTGTTTACCCAACTTTAGCACGACTGTGCCGAGGTCTCTTGTAACCGTGTTGTTTAGCTTATATTCACTTGTTGAGACAGTGTTGATTTATCCGATGTTACCAAGCAGAGATCCTGTTGTTCTCGTTTACTGTATTAAAGCCTGACAGGCTTGTTATGAAAAGAATAAATTAAGCCTTCGTATTATGATTGGTATTAATTCATGGTCTGGCCTATTCTCACTCAGCAGCACTTTGACTTCCATCCACACGCTTTTAGTAATCAGAGCTGATGTCATTGCAGCTGGGTGAACCCTGCCTCGTTAATTATTCAGACCCATGTTACACATTAGCAGTTAGATAATTGCCCCAGGCATCATCTTTGATTATAGTCCAGAGACGGGCAGATAGATGTATAGATTTATATTTCTTTTAGTCTGGAACCTTTTTGGGTTTAAAGCCCCTTCAGGTCTTAAGTATTTCTACATCTTATAAAATATTCATGACTATCCACATTTTACCCCGGTATTCAGTATTACCGTGACCTGGGTTTCCGTTCGAATCTGCCGGTATTTTATAACCCCGCCGGTCAAGATGTCCGGTGAAAATATTCCCTACAAGTACAATTTGAATTTTGAATCAAAGACATTAGAAGTGAGGACGAGTCGGCTGCAGCTACAGCTCCGCTCATAGATGCCACAAGTGCGCAACAAGACGCCGTCGCTCCTCCGTGATTATGGAGGCTTGAACTTCTCAACAGCAGGAGAATTTCTCATTAGAGATTTCAGTGAAATCTGCCCTGAGTGATCCCCGTCTCCAGTGTCTCCAGTGTGCCAGCAGAGAGAGGGTTCTCTCTGCAGAGCCGCATCCAAACAGCGCCTGCGGGATAATGCGCAGAGACACTGCACACTTTAGATTTGAATTCAGCTGCTGTAGCTACAATTCACTGCAGCAAAAATGCATTAAAAAAAAAGCCTGAAACATGTCAAGGGATCTTTTTCAGTTTAATATAGTTTTTATTGCATATACAGACTATTTGAATTTGACTTTCTTTTTTTTTTTATTTCACGTTGGCAGCACGCCGCGTTATTAAAATGATAAGATCCAGTCCACATGTGTTTTATCTGAGAATACTTTCTTTATATTCATGTTTAAAGAGCGCAGCTTTGTGCAGTATTTATTTTAGAAGTTAATCATGGGAGTCAACTGACGGCATTTTATTTGATACAGGCTATACTTTACAATAGAAAGATTCTAAATAAACACGCTTTGATATCCTTCTTATACATCCTGCATATCATTTATCATTTGAAGCTCAATACATTCAGATATTACAAACATTTAATAAAAACATTTGTCCGGTAAATTGAAAACCTGCCGGTCATAAACTTTATCAAACGTCTCCTAAAATAAAACTACTGCAGTAAAACTGGAGATTCAACCGCACAAGGCATTAAATAAATGATGTTTCATATTTAATCCTTATCTTCTATAGAAGTGCGTTGCTTTTTTTTTAAATTCAAACTGATACCGTTGTTATCTTTAAGACCCCGCGGTTTATCTTATTACCTTATTACCGCCCAACCCTACTAAATACCCAACAGTTGCTGTTAAAAAAGGAGTTCAACATTTTTTGAATTTTAAATATTATTTTTCTTATTGTTTCTCATTGTGCATTTTATAGAGAGAACAGTCTAGAACAGCTCTCTGATGAATTCTGCCCAGAGATAAATTCAGCTATGATTTTACTCTATAGAAATAAAACTGACTGGACCTGACCTGCTCTAGTTAAGTCTTTGACCTGTCTGCTTAAGTTCAAGGACCTGTAGTCACCTATCACCAGTTGAAATGATTGCAATCAAGATAGTCTATAGGCCTTCAGATCTCCCAGACACCACATGCTGCTCTGGCAGGAAGCTGCCTGGTCAGGATAATAACCTCGATTATTGATTAACAATCTGAGTATTTACAGCAGCACTCATCTGCACGGCAGCCACAGGGTGTGATGTACTCAGCAGCATGTGACTCTCTAGGTACTAAAGTCGTCTTATTTCATTTAAGACGTCTTGTAAGAGCCGAGGCTTAGCCGTTTACGGTGTGACTAATCGGGCTGTTTCTCTCAGGGGTCACACTGATACAGCTGCACACCTGGAGGCTTACCAGTGTGACCACATGTTGGCCACTGGGCCTTTACGCAGTGTGTGTGCATGCGTGCGTGAGTCTAAGCTAAATGTGTCCATGGAGCACTTGACTGGGGACAGATTCTCGCTTCTCAGTAATCACCTTCAGTCCAAGCTAAAGTCTTTATCTGCGCTGTTCCGGGAAGCAGGTCGCCTGAGTTATCTTTGTCAAGTGAAACCCAGAACATGCCTTTGTGTATCTGTACATATTCCAGATTTTAAGCGGTTCCTTATTTGTCACATATTAAAACCTATCAGTAAAACTCAGTGGACCTGCTTCCTGGAACATGTCAGTTTCCACAAAGCCGAGTGTAGCCGCTCCGTGGATTCACACGGTTGTGATTGTATCTCATCTGTAGAGCTAGACAACAGTACTTAGTTTTGATTCTGAATGGCATGAACTGTAATTGAAACATCAAGGCAAAGTGATGGGAGATAATTTAGATTTAGATAATACTTGAGAGGAAAACACACAATGACTTTTTCTTCCTGGAAACGCGGCTTACCACTCAGATACTATAGCACCACAAATGAGATGGGAATTATTCTGTGAGGACTGAATTTATCAAAACATTCTGAACACCACAAGCTTTTTTTTCCCACTTAAATTTTTATTGTTTTCAACATACAAAAGAAAAGAAAATAAATTACATGAACAGAAACTGACATGTAAAAGCTATGAACTTTAAGGGGGAGGAGGAGACATTTTCTCCATTAGAAAAATCTCTTGGACTATTCCTGTCCAATCTGGGTACTGTGGCGGATCAAGCTTAAGCCAGGGTCTTGTTATGGCCTTCCTTGCCGCTGTTAACAGGATCTTGGTCAAATACCGATCATCCTTATGTGTTGCTATAGCCGTATTATCCAAATATAGTATGACACATTCCTTTGGGACATTGTGGCCCAAAACTTTATTTAATATAGTACTAACAGTTGTCCAGAATGATTGGATTCTAGGGCAGCGCATCTGTGCTGCCACATTTTCTCCACCAAACTGGGGCCGTGACAGTTTTTACTTTTTAAACGTGGAGTGATAAAGAACCGAATGATATTCTTCCAATTAAATTCTCTCCGTTTCAGAGAGTTTGTGGAAGTTTGAAGTGAGTGTCAGGTTTGATGCCATTCTTCCTCTGTAATTGTGACATTAAGTTCATGCTCCCTCTTTGCCTTTACATAAAGTGATGTATTATTTAGACACTGCATCAGGCTGTAGTAAAGCTTGGAGATAATCCTGGTTGCCTTTTGAAAATAGGCGCCGCACAATATATCTACCACTGGATTATTATTCTCTGCAGCCCTATCTTTGATTTCTTTATTATAGTGATCTCTTAATTGAAGATATCGAAAAAGATCTTGATTCCTTAAGGAAAACGTGTTTTCAGTTCCTGAAAACTCCTTATCATGTTTTTTACTACCATACAAAATGCAGTCAAGCCTTTTTCCATGCAAACCCTAAAAGTTGAGTCATGCCTCGCCAGCTCGAAGTCACTGTCTAGTGCTATCCATCTTAATAAACTGTTACTGGATCACGTTTATTCTTAATGGAAACTGAGATACACCTTTCTCCTAGGATCGCTTGGATTTTAAAACCAGGAATGCAGGTCTCAATCATCTTCCATTTCGCATTATAGGCATCATCACACCAGTTACGCAGGGGCTTCAGCTGTGCTGCATGGTAGTACATCTTCAAATTTGCAGTGCCATTCCTCCTTTTTCTTTTGGAAGTTGTAGAGTAGAAAAACGTTTTCTTTGCCGTCGACCTCCCCAAATGAATCTCGGTATTGTTTTATCCCATGCTGAGAACTGCTGTGTTGACACCTCTCTAAAGAACGTGGTAGTATTTTCATTTTCACCACATTTATCTTGTTACTAAAGTCTAATGCGTTGGTAGACCATCCTTCTAGGTCCTGCTCTGTATCAATGTTTTCATTGATACAGTTCTAATTAGCATCATGTAACAACAGAGGATCCTTAGGTAGATATACACCTAGGTATTTAATCATTCTGGACTTCAAATTAATATTAAAATTATTCCTCATTTCTTTGGGAGGTACATAGTTAAAGAGGAGGATTTGTGTTTTAGGGATGTTCAGCTTATATCCTGCATTTAAATTGAAGTCTTCTATTAGATTCATCAGTATAAGATAACATCATCAGCAAAAAGCCCTATTTTGTGTTCATGTTCCCCAATCATAATTCCTCTTATTTCCTCATCTTGGCAGATTGCTTGAGCCAGTGGTTCTATATACAGGGCGAAGAGAGTGGGACTCAGGGAGCAACTCTGCCTCGTTCCTCTGCTTAACTCAAATCGGTCTGACAGAGAACCATTTACTCTAATTCGAACTATTGGTTGTTGATAAATTGCTCTAATACATTTTATCGAGTCTTTATTAAAGCCGAATCTTTCTAATGTTTGGTATAAAAATTCCCAACTGACCCTATCAAAAGCCTTTTCAGCATCAAGGCTTATCAAAGCTGCATCTGTTTTATCCTGACTGACTTTATGTAGTACATGGATAGTTCTCCTAATATTATCTCGGGTTTGCCTGCCTAATATAAATTCAGTTTGATCCTCATCAATTAAATCGCATACGAATGTTTCCAGTATTTTGGCAATAATCGAAGTTGATATTGGTCTATAATTCACACGGTTATCTCTGTCTTTATTTGGTGGTATTAGTCCTTCCTTTAAGGTCCAATTCAGGGATCTAAGTAGAAGTGGAGTCAGGTCTTCATGGAATAATTTATACCATTCTGTAGGAAACCCATCACTTCCACACATCTTATTTGTTTTTAGTCTAGATGTTGCTTTGTTTAATTCAGTTTTTTATGTTGTATTTCTCCAATATTAGGTAAATCTAATGAGCACAGAAATTCTCTTATTAATCCCCTATAACAGTGCCCTCTTGTGTGTAAAGTGTTTTATAATATTCTTTGAAAACATGTTCTATTTTCTTAGGCTCCATAACTGTCTGTTGAGATTTGGGGTCTTTAATTTTGTGAATTGTAGTATCCACTTGTTGTTTACGCAGCCTCCGATCTTTACTTCTTGTGTCGACTGTTTATATCTTTCTATTCTAACTTTCTTAAGATGTGCAGTCTTCGCTATTAATTTTCCATGTAAAACAGCTTTCAGTGAATCCCACAATATTAATGGATTGACTTCACTATTATCATTCTCTTTAATATATGTTTTAATATCCGATTTGATTTCATGAATTATTAATTTATTATTAAGAAGGCCACCATATCCATCCACCATACCAGTTTCCTCAAAAGTAGTGTTTAAAAATTTTGAAATATGTATTTTATTTTGGCTAGTTGTGCCTAACTTGTAGTTGAGTATTACATTAAAGTCCCCTCAACACCACAAGCTTTTTAATACATTTTTAGGGTGATGATTGATGGACTCTGGTTCCTGATTACTTCGCTGAGACCTCTTTCTGAGAGTTTCTCATCAATGCTTCAGATATATCGGTTAAATATTAACAGAGTCCTGTGCAATGCCAGAGCCTCTGCTCCCTCTATCAGCGATTTTAAGATAAGCCGTCTGAACCCATTGCCTTATCTTTCAGCCTCATCCTTTACAGCTCTGTAACCGGTGTGGCTACATTACGGCGCGTGCATCTGACCTACAAGAGGAAAAATTCCTCCTCTTAAAGGCCCAGAGACAAAACGTGAACTCAGAGTGTGGAAGACAACTAACAAGAAAAAAAAAAGGCAGCAGCTCACTGTCATTAAGTCGAGCAAGCTGTCTTATATAAGCCCAGGATACTGTATCATAGTCCTGTATGATTCGCTTTATAATATCTCGACCCACATTATGTGTCCTGATGTAAACCTGAGCTGCTGTAAATCTCTGTCACTAAATATTCTCTGCAGATTATCACCATTAATCAGGAATTGCAGGAGTCCATTAAAATCGCCCCCTCCCCCGATCTAAGAATAAAGTAGCCTGTAATAATATATGAGCAAAAATTCCACTCACAGATTGTCATGATAAGAGCTGGAGCAGATGTGGTTTAATCATGAGAAATGTTTCCACCCTTACACAGCTCGTAATGCTTCATTTAGCCAGAGGAAAGTTACAAAGCATGCACTGCTGCATGTATATGTATCTATTATAGTTAAATCTACGTGATTAAGTTCACTAAATTACAGGGAAAGTACAGAGGTACTATCATAGAATATCAGAAGTAAAAGTACTCGTCGTGTATTATTGTCCCTCTCAGAGAACTATTTAATTTTATGATTCTGTTTTATTATAGATGCATTAACATGTAAGCTGCACTTTAATGTTGCATCTGGTTTAGGTAGATATGTATGATATAGATATGGGGAAATTTGAAGCTAGACCCTTTAACATCCATGGGTAAAACTGTAATGTTGATACTTAAATAAATGTATTGCTGTGAAAAGTACAGTATTTCCTTCTGAAAAGTAAAAGCTGTACTTCTGTAGTCCATGAGAGTAAATGTACATGTTAACTTTCCACCACTCCGGGACGAGTTTCCTTTCAGGAAATGTGAGATTATTGGAAAGGTTTTTCTGCGTGTCGGTCACGTCCACTGAGTTTCTACCGTTCGAAGATGTTTTGCAACGTGCGGTGAAGGTTTCCAGCTGTCTGTCAAAAAACTGGTTTGTACACCAGTGAATATCTGTGGCATTACTGTATGCAGGTGGCAAACATTAACACTGTGTGATGCATTCAGAACTTTATTTATTTATTTTTTTTGCATAGTTGGAAACGCAAGCAGATGATTAATAGTTGTGGTATGGGCAAAGCTGCTATTTGCTCTGTGAGGCACGGCGGTGCTTTGAGCTAAATGACAACGTAAGTATGTTAACGTGCGCAAAATGACAATGCTAACATGCTGATGTTCAGGAAGTGTGTGTTAGTACTGGACAAATAGGAACTTTGACCAGAGAGGTGAAGACTCAGTGAGTCTCCAAAGTGAATTTATACTGGGGGAGGGGGGGGGGGGGGGTAAGTAAAAAAAACATACATTTTTAATAGTTCCAGCTTCTAAAATATAAGGATTTTATGCTTTTCTTCTTTATCATATATGACTGGTTACCTTTTGGTTTTTAGACTAATGGTTAACAATAAGAAGAGTAGTCATAAAGATTCATCCTTCGAGAACCAAATATGGACTATAAATCATATTCACTTCAATAAGACTCATACAGGACTAGTTATTCTAAAAAGAAGTGTTTTATTTCCTTTTTTTAACAAAGCCCAATACAGATTTGAAGCAAAACTGGGGGAACACTGGTAAATCTCAATCCAATCATCATGTCTGGGACACCCACAAAAAAGATGAGCTTCAAATTAAAAAAACAAAAAACAAAACAAAAGAAAGAATAAAAAGTTCATGCCAGCAGCTGCTCAGGAGGTAAATGTCAGATATGAGAGATCTAACATCCATAACCATCCATATATCTGTTAATGGCTTTGAAAGAACCAATAGAACCTAGAATAAATGACGGTTAATGTCAGAATGAATCTTGGATGAATAATTTGGTCGAATGCATCTAAAACACAGTACAGCTGGAGCTTGGTTACGTGTACAGGAGGTTGTTTGAGTCCCGCCATGTGTGAGGGGGTGGGGCCTGGGAGAAATACGCAAGAAACTAAAATCAAAATGTTTTCCACGCTTGAATTCCCTCCGTTTTCGTATCTCAGCATTCCTCTCGTAACAGAGGATGCCGCACGTATCGTTCACTGTCCACTTTTGTTTTGAAAGGAGGCGACACAGGTGAAGCCTGTTTATACACCTAGATGATGAAAAACTGTGCCAAAGGTGAAGAGAATTAAGAGTAATCTGACATGTCAGTGACAACAAAAGCAATAATCAAAATGACATTAAAGTTTTTACAACTCATTTCTTAGGCAGAGATCTATTAACAGTTTAACTTGACAGCTGTGCATGCGTCCAATTTGGGAGGGAAATATCTGAATAACTTTACGGCAGGTAGATCTATCAACATTTTGTCACTTGAGTTGTCCAATTTGTACACTAACAGTCATATAGTCAAATATTTCCTGACGTTACCGCCAGTCCACTGGGTTTACACGTACCAAATCAACTGATCATGGACTTAAAAAAAAAAAAAAACGGTAAAGATGGGGTGAAAGTAAAATGAGGATTCCACTGGCACGTGTTGTCTTTGAGCTATGAAATTAAAGATGAACTGAAATGAGTTGATCCACCCATGTAAACTGTGATTTTCTGATACAGAAAAATACTAAGTGGACAATGTATATTGATCTTTAATAACAATATCCATCAGCTGAAAACACCAGTCTACTTTCATATATTCTCATGTGGGAACATATATATATATATATTATAACAAAATAAATCTATACTGTTTCCATGGTTGTGGTTGATATGGGTCGTACTATCCCATCATCCCATTCTCTGAGTGCTCAAACTTTCTTTGTCAGTTTCAACAAAGAACTGCATGTAGGCTTGAGCAAATACTCAAAAGGCTCTGCCTGAGAAGACCATTAGTTTGACGCCAAAAAAAAAGACTAATAAAATACTCATCTTTTCCATCTTTATACCAGCTGTTAAAGTAAATCATAATAAAGTGTATGTTTCTATTATTATCTTTAGAAATCATAAGCAGTTTCTTTTTTTTTTTTTTACTGTATCTTGGCATTTCTACACAAAATATCCTCTGGGATATTTACACAGGAAAAGATTTAAAAGATTTTCAAGCAATAAAACAAGCTTATATTGTGAGTTGCAACAGAATAAAACCATCCTGAAGAAATAATGGAGAAAGAATTGCATAGCAGATCAGAATATAACTAAACAGGAACTGATCCTTTTTGGTATGGTGCACTTTGATTCGTGACTTTCCACATTTTTTTCACAGATGTACGGGAAATGGTAAGTCCATTCATAGTTTCACCTGCCCATAGTAAAGATCAAGTTTGCTTCTGCACTATAATGCTCAACAGTTAGAGGGCAGGGACATCTTGTCCTCTCTGCTCTCCTTAAAAAAAAAAAAATGTCCATAGGAGTCTTTTCCAAAAAAAAAAAAGAATTAAAATTAAACTTTGTTTACAAAGTGCCATTTTGCTACATTTATCAGCTGATCCATAGTTTGCTACTGAACAGTCAACACGAACAAATGTGTCTCTCTCTCACTCACACACACACACACACCCGACATCACACACACAACCGACATCACACAGTTTCCTGATTCTATGAGTTTTGGTCACATGGACAATCACACACACTCACTCAGCCACATACACACAAACACTTGTGCGGAAACAAAGACACACACACACACAAACACACAAATGATGTGAAAGGAGGAAAAACAACAAAAGTGGAAAAACAAAGTTGTGGCCGGCGGGTACAGTTCCATTTGAAGAGTTTATCTGCTGCGATTAGACATTCCGGCTGGTAAAGCTTTGAAAAAGAACAAGCACCATTGGGAAAAGGCCTCAAATGTCCTCCGCTGGGGGAAAGAGTTCAGCAGTTTCCGCTTGATTCTGTGCTCCCACAAAAAGCAAAAGAGAAATAAATCTACATTCGGACTTGCCTCCGGCTCGTAGTCAGGCAAAGTCATTGAAATGTTTCAGGCTTTATTGCGTCTCCCTCCGTTTTCAAGTCTGACTTGGGCATAAGAGCCTCGTTTTAATCACGGAGTCCAAGGACGTGTAATCTCCCATGAGGCCTTTTCTTTGTGTCCATGTGAATACATCCGGGTCCTCACCGTCTCTGCTGGGCATAAACAGGGTACGCTAGCGTCACATTCAGAGAGTCATTGTGCTGGACCAAAGACGTGTGCTGGTAGTGAAGTACGAGTTCTTTTAATGAGCTGTACAGGTTGTACGGCTCGGCAAAGCCATAACCTGAGGGGGTCTTGTTGATGACGCAGTGCTTCACCTCGCCGTCCACACTGCAAAGGAAGGACAGAACAGTCACAGTCTGTCTGGAGGCAACAAAACTGCTCATCCTGAACTCCTGTTTTTCCTAAACCCCTTACTATTAAAATCTTGATCAATCATTAAAGGTTTCTTGTTGTAATCATTCCTCCTGTTCATACTGGACATTTAAAAAAAAACAAAACAAACAAACATATTCCAAACTTTATCTGAAGCTAATATGAGGCTTCAACAGAGTTAAATAAAACAAAAAGTTTGTCTTATTAGTATAAAATGTGTTTCCCTGTTGAAGTGCAGACATAGTTATCAGGAGGGAGTTTTGTTCTGAAGTAAGCTGTAAACTCTTGGAAGATATCGACTTGATCAAATGAACTCTGGTTGAAACGTACACAACGCTGCAGGCGTAGCATCCTGCCTTGCTGCTGTCCCGAACCAGGAATGTTCCGTCTCTCTTGCCCTGGAGCAGCCCCTCCGCCTGTACTCGATTGATGTTGCCCAGTTTCCAGGACCGCTCGTCGTGATGAGGAAGGTCCTCGTCATCGTCCACCATAGAATATTGACTAGAAAAACAAAGTGAAGTACACAGGTGTAAAGTTGCGAGCCAAAGGCAAACTGTGTTGTGTTCCAGTTCGTTCAGATTTAAACCACACTCACTCTTCTGTGTTCTCGTTCTTGATTCCGAGCCACTCGTTGAGTTTCTTCTGTCTGACTCCCTTCTGGGTCAACCACCTACAAGACAGAAGACACGTGGACATTAGAAACCAGGGCAGATCCTTTTTGATTTCCTCCCGAGGGTCTCGTACTTCCCTCTGGAGGGAAGTTTCAGAACTGGCAGAGACACTGTTTTGAGTGCTGTACTTACATGAGATACTGGTCTCTGGTCTTGCGGAGCTGGATGAGGTCAGGCTTGATGCTGTTCATCCTTTTGTCGATCTCCCTGTAGTCTGCCGCCTGTTTCTTCAGATCTTCCTCCAGTCGACGCTTGCTGTCTACGATTTCGCTTATCCTCGATTTCAACTTTTCATAGTTTCCCATGATCCTGAAAACAGCAGCGTTTTGGGCACAGTTAATCTTATTATCTGCTAATGCTGCTTCTTTTCAGCTCACATGGTAAAGTTTGGTGTGTTCCTACCTCTGGATCTCCTTGTCGTTGCCTTCTCTCCTAAACTTCTCGATATACTCTTTGCTGTACCGCTCTTGTGTTTGGCATTGCTCCTCGAAGATCTTTATAGTTTCATTAAAAGCCTCTATCGCTGTCCTTTTCATTTGGATTTCCTGGAACAAGGAGGCACAGGATTTAGTGTTTGATGTTCAAAGATCACAGTAAAATCACTGATGATATGAAGAGACTGTGGGTGGTACTGACTTGTGATGTTCTGGTGTATTCTTCGTACAGGCGGTCGTACTCCTTGTTCTTCTCCTGGTACTGCTGGTGGTACTCACAGAGCTTCCTCCCAACAGCTTCGATGTTGTCTTCTTTCACCACCTGATCCTGAAACAGATTCATAATCAGCAAGTGCAAAACGCTGCAGTAAAAGCTTTGGTGTAAGCATTTTAAATGTGCTGGTTTAGACTTTGCTAACGTCTTACCTGCTGGTGTTTGGAGACCGGATATAGCAGCTTGACATCTAGCTTGGGGTTATACTGAGCCAGTGACTCATTGCGATAGTGGTTGATGAGCTCAACAACTGAGCTGAAGGTCAGTGGGTCTGAGAAGCCGTACTTTCCATCTCGATGGAAGATTTTAATGAGCTTGTTGTTACCCCCTTTCCTGTCGACACAAGAAGAGAAAGCAAAACAGAAAAGGTTAAACTAACTGCTAAAAATAAATGAGAGCACTGATATGATTTCAGACTGAGAGGAGGAAGGAGCTCACCTCAGAGTCAGAGTGTAGTCTCCGTGCATTTTCGTCGAGGCATCTCGCACCAAAAACGTACCATCTGCAGTGTCCCTCAGTTTCTCATTCACCTCCTCCCTTGAGATGTCCCCCCAGTACCATTCAGCGTCTTGTAGAGCCATGTTGTTGTTCATACCATTGTTAGTTACAGAGGTGGGCTTGGGCGGCTTTGGAGGTAGAGCTGTGAGGACAAGAGGGGAGGGCGCAGAATGTAAATAAATGTGCTGCAGTGCGATTGGAGCCTGTGTGTGCTCACATTTACGTTAAACTGGCCCTCAGCTTGAGTTAAATACTTAATTTTCTGTCTCATACCGATAAGAGAATAAAGCATTTAGCAGACGCTCTAAATTACACACACACACACACACACTTTTTCCATTGATTTAACAGGGCTGAAAAAAAATACTGCCCCCTCTTCAGCAGAGAGGCAGTGAAGCCGAGACAGTGGGAGGAGAAATGAAGCGTGAGTCAGGGAGAATGAATTCAAGAAAAGGGGCTCTCTATAAATATTCCAAGCTGCAAATACAGCTGTGTAACCTTAATCTGTTTGTGCACACAAAATGATGCTCATAATGAACACAGCGACACCATGAACATTGTGGATTTTTTTTTCATCGTAAAAGCAGGAAAACAAAGGTTAAACTACATATACAGCTTTAAGGCAGCTGTGTATGTAGCGGAGACTGGCATTGCGTCTATGATCTGGATGGAGACAGACTCGCTCGAACCATTTTCACTGCAGGTATGGATCTATAAAGAGCCTTAAATCTGCAGAGGCTGCTCACAGGCTGACAAGCTTCACACTGAAGCTAGCAGAAGCAGAACCACGGTAGCGGGCTATTTTTAACCCACAAATCTGCACTGCCTTTGTTCACTCACTCTGCATTAACACCCTTTCTGCTGCAGACCTTGCCAGACTTTTGCTCACTGAGACTGCGAACACCATTCACTTCCAACTGTGACATGGCATAAAATGCAAAGGTTTACAACCTGCAAAATGCAGCCATGCAATTCAACCACAACCACATGGTTTCCGCTGCGTTTCTCAGAACATCTGCCTTCCCACCTGGTCACACTTTATCTCCAGATTTCTAGAAATTTCTAAATCTTAAAACTGGTCATGTGAACAATCCAGTCTTATCCAGCATTAGCCCACCGACAGCTCCACACTCCCTTTTCTGTACAGAGACAGCTCTGCAATTTACAGCGAAAATCTCTCTGAAGAGGCTCAATAAACGGTTTGTTCATACATCCACCTAGACACCCATTTGAAAAGCCATTAAGTGCAGCCTGCTCAGTAACGTGTTACATCACTTACCACAGCCAATCACACTGGGTGTCCGTCACCAACCACTCGTGCATCTTTCATTTCCTGCGAGCGATGAGGTCACTCTGAAAGCCCGTTACCTTCTACGTTCCTGCTTCAATTCTTTACAACACTGCAGCTAAACTGAAAACTGAAATAGCTCATTATTCTCTCTCTGCAGCATCCAGCACTATGTCCTAATATGCATCCATCTTAAGAGCCAATGTGCAGCATCTCGCCACTAGCAGAGGGGGAAAAACGGACCTGCAGCCTGTTCCATGCTTTTCCTCTCCTCTCTCTCTGCTGAGCTCGATCACTCGCTCTCCTGCAGGTTGCTTGGCCCCTCCTCTCTGCGTGTTGTACAGAGGTTTAGTCCGTCCCACTGCTGGCACTCAGACAAAGCCAGCTCTGCTGCAGCAGCACGTACGCAGCTAAATTATAATGCCTGGCCCGGTCAGTGGCACCCAGAGCTCCAAAATACGTCTGTAATCCCACAGCGTGACACTCGGCATGACAGAGATAGGTCCCTTGATTTCCTGAGTGAAATTAAAATAGACGCAGCTCTAAGTGAAGAAGTAACGAAACAGATCTCACTGACTACAAATCAGTGAATCAGGAAACAACGTCGGAGTCTGTTACCTAATGAACACGCCTGATAAATTCTTTAATGATTTCTGTAAGATTAAAATACTCGTCATGTACAATACAACCTGTTGGGGATGTTTTAAGGCCTCTTTGAAAATCTACTCTGAACTCTTAATATTCATCAGCGTGTCTCAGAGAAATGCAGAGCAGCTCATAACTGTACAGCATGAGCAGGAGCCCTGAGCAAAACTGTTTGCGGATAGCTGTGACTGGAAACTTAAAGAAAACAAAAACCTATTATTCTTGTTCTGTTTTCTGGTTTCTTCTTGTCTTATACTACCCATGCAGCCCTTTTTGTTGTATCCTGAAGGCAGAAGGAGCAGAACCACACTGTTCCACTTTTGTGTGACAGTTTAAAAAAAAAAAAAAAGGAAAGTAAATTTAAATAAATAAATAAATATGCAGAACATTACACTTACGTTGCAAGTTGTGGTGCATGTTTTGGTAAATCAACAATCTCTTCTTTGTCGCTTCACTTTTACTCCCAAAAGGTAAATTAAATCCAACAGAGTTCGGTTCAAGTCCTCCAGTAAAGCTCCATTTCATAGTTTAGGCCACAGATGAAACTGGATGTGGCTTGTTTGAGTTCTTAGAAGGCTACGGGTTTTATGTGCTTCTTAATGAAATCCAGGTAATCCCTTTGGCGTGAGGCAGGTGCAAATCGTGACTGTCTAGCTGACTGACTCTCAGTTCCTGCTGTGAGTGTGGTTAAGGGCCGAGTCTCCTCCCCCCCCCCCCCCTCTCTCTCTCTCCCTCTCTCTCTGTCTCTCTCTCTCTTTCTGAGCTCTGCAAGGCCGAGGCCTGCTCACATGGAGGCAGACAGTTAATGATTAGCAGTAGCTGTTCTGGTGTCAGTGCTGCCTGTTCTGAAAGCAGCCACTCGTGCCAGCTGTGTGTCTGCGTGTCTCTCTCCGTCTCTTTGGTCACTCCCTCGCGCCCTCTTTCTCTGTTTGTAAAGGAGGAGGCAGGGGGGTGTTCAGTCTTATGATTAACTTGCAAAGTTTCAAATATTTGCTGAGCTGGGCACTTTGAGGCAGGGACATGTGGAGATCCAGGCAGAGGGAGGACTGACGGGGAGGGGGGGAAGGGAGGAGAGCGGCCCTAGAAACTGGAAGCAGCCCTCAGTTAACAAGAAGTGCTCTGTGGAGCAGGCCGACTTTTCAGCCAACCAAATCTAAGTGGGCCTTTTGTCGCTTACTTAAAATAGGCAGGCAGTAACTGGGAGGAGGCACGCAGACACCCGAACACACACACGGGTCATTCACAGAAACACATGTACAGAATGTACATGTGTGTTTACAAAGTAGGCTACTCTTCCTCTCTCTTCTTGTAACCCTGTTATCTGAGTGAGACAGGTGACGGAAACCAGTTTGGCACACCTGAACTTAATCGTATGCTTGACACGGTCGTGTGTGTCTGAGTGTGCAAAAAGAGTTTAGAGCATTTTGGTCTTTGCCTGCCTATCCATCCACTCTTCCATCATTCATTCATCCATCCATCTATCCATCTGTCCCACTGCCAAAGTGCTCCCACAGGTGCAAATTACTGACAGCTGAGAGTGGGCCTTGCACAGGAACACTATAAATAGCTCTAACAGGTAATAAAATGTCAACAGCCACAGCCAGTCCCGGGCCTCTGGCCCAGCCAACGACAGTCCTTTTAACTAGCACTGTAAAAACATTACTGTGCCACGCAACGCGCTGCACTCACACCACCAGACCAGCTTCATCTGTGCAGACCACCACTGTAACAGCCATGAAAAACTGACTTTGTGCAGTTCTGCATTTGACATATTACCAGTCAGAATGTCAAACAAGATTTTATCAATAGATTTCATTTTCTGTCTTCGTTCCTCTGCGGTCAAACAGCATGCCAAAGGGAAATGCACCAGTTATCAAGTTCAAGATGCTCGGTTTTCAAAAGCCACACAGACACAAAAATCAACACTATGACAACAACACTGTAACACAAAGTTGTACTATGCAAACCAGAAAAAACATATGGGAACCTTGTACAATTCTGTACCATGTCATAAACTAGTAATGGAATATTCATTTATTTATTTGACAAAATTTGTAAGCTCAAAAACAGAAACTGACATCCCCTGTTCTGCAATACAGATAATCAGGAAGTGTGTTCCAGTTAAAATGCTTGTATCTACTTATCTGCACATGATAAATCAGTCGAAACATGCTTTAATCCAACAATGTCAGTAGTTTACCACAACAGTGCACCCTGTGGCCCTCAACAACTGCAGCAGTTGCAAGAGTCTCAACACCTTTCTTCAAGCTATTAATAGTTCAGGTCTCGGGGCGTTCAGTTAATACTCTGCAGCAGTTTAGTTCATGAAGACCATGCATCCAATAATAAATGCAGCACAAATCCCTTACCAGAGAGCAGCAGACAGGCTTGCATTTTTTAAAAAAAATTTAATAACCCACAGGAGTTAAAAACTCTGCAAAAATGAAATTTTAACTACCTGGAGCAGCCTGGCTTTCACTCCATTCACTCGTCACGAGAACTTCAATGATCTTGATGTGAGTGTCCAGGCTGGGTTCACAACTGTAGGAGGGTGGAGGAAAAAAAGGTAGGTTAAATCAAGTCAGTGTTTTACCACCCAGGTGACGGTCTCTGCTGCCCTGCGCTGGTTTCAATCTGATGGTAATTCAGGCTTAGCTACTTTAATTGTGCAGCACAGCTGGTAAGTAGAAAAGCTCCAACCTATATCCATGTACAGCTAAAACCCATGAATGCCTGACAGACTGTGCTCTGTGTGTGTGTTTGCCTGAATGTGAGTGTGCAACAGCAGCCTGTTTGAGTTTGTATGTCTCAGTGTTGCACGGCTAAGCCTGCACTCTTGTCTGTCTGCTGTCTGAGAGTCTGACGTTGACAGACCACAGTATGTAGCAGCAAGGCACAATCTCGCTGCTCTGACACCCACCTGGTGGCTTGCTGTCTGAAAAACACGGAGCTGAAGATCTCGCCCAGGGCTCTAGCAGAGAGCAGGTTCTTGGAGCCGTTTTGACACACTCTAGCAAAATGCCTTAGCAGACATTGGAGAGTTAGCCAGTATTGGGGAGGCAGGCTCGGGGTGCTGGCAATGCGACGTAGCAGTTGGGCACATTCCTCGGGATTCACCACCTCTGTTGAAACAGATGAGAACGGCCAAAAAATCAGCAAGACAGATGTGAAAAACTGACGTTAAACCCTGCCTAAGTTGAAGGGGCGCATTAAATGAAAGCTGTTTCTTTAAACAGTGAGAATGGAAAAAAGGCATCATGTGCAGTTAGGTTTGAAAACCACAGACAGATTGCGTGGTTGACAATAAGCGTAAGGTACACTGGCAGGTGATTGGCTGCTCAGAGATGCTAGAGATAAACTCTCAGGCTTGTTTTAGTTCCTATTAACCACAGATATCCTGTTTCTGGCCATGTGACGCCAAGAGAATGCAGAGCTACAGAACAGTGTGGTGTGAGAATTTTATCTGTGCTCGCTACAGAGACAGCAAGACAGACAGACAAGTGACAGAGAAAACGGCAAAATACACAGATTATGTATTGTTTGTTACATTGAGGAAAAAAAATGAATAAAAGATGAAACAACAAAAAAGAGAGAATTAAAAAAAGTCCTGTTTGAAGGCCAAAGGGCGCTGATGAGGTCTTGTGGTTTTGAGTTCAAAGTACTGAATGTTCAAATAGCAGGCCAGGGGAACATTACGTCAGCACTCGTTTCAGGCCAACTGTGCAGTAAAGATTGTTGAATGAACTGACGTCTGTTCTCACCTTTGGCAGTGAAAACCATTTGAGCATATATCGCAGTGGGGATGATGGGCTGCGGAAGATCCTGCAGGTACCTGCGCAGACCGTCACATAGGACTGCAAGTTCCAACTGATCCAGGTCTGCCGTGGGAGGATCTGAAGTGCAAAGCAACACACACAGACGGGGTTAAACAACAAACTCATTCCTGCACAGTGAAATCTTTAATTACAGGTTCAAGGTATAATGTGCAGAACTATATGATGCAATAAAGCCTTCACAAACCATGGCTCTTTCTGTTCTTTATAACCCACGGTTTATACACACACACAGATCTCTTTATGTCACATATGGAACATGTAGCTCTCTTCAGCGTCACATGCTTTGTGTCGATCTTCTTTTTTTGTCAATTAAGACTTCCTCTTTTCTGTATTTGTCTCACTCTACTCGACTATTGGAAACTTTCAGGCTTGACAGAGGCTGATCAAAGGGGTGATCAAAAAACTACTTACCACAATCAAAATACTGCCTGACCTCAAGTCCAGCACCAGCAGTAAATGTTCGATATAAAGTTGGGTTATCCAGACCTGCAGATACACAGTACAACAACAATCACTACATCTGACAAAGCTAACACCTTTTGGTTCATGAGGTTCTGTGTAATAGGTCGAGTAAGTGCAGTCAAATGCGGCTGTAAAGAGGCGGCTGATTTTCACAAGATGCACAAGTGCGGTAGCATTTCAAGGTAAGTAACTTTAGGTTAAGCTCACCTTTCCTCTCAATAGTTTCCAGCAGTCTGGCCAGCACGGGCGGAGCGGTCTCTGGAAGGGAGAACTGCTCTGTCAAGTCCAGCAGATAGAAGCCTGAAGGAGAGAACAACAGATCGTGATCGAAAGGAGATTTTTCAATATGTGGCCTACTGGAAATAAGTTACCAAACCCACCCTGTGTGAGTGGACTGAAAATCTAAATTAAAGCACGAAAGCAGCATAAATGTACTAAAATAAAACTGTCAGTCAAACCCGTTACTGGTGTAAATCCAGTATCACTGTCAGTGATTAGCAGCAGCACTGCATTCAACATAAGTCTTCAGATTATTTACTAGATTTGTCTGTTCACTGTTTATTCTTTAAAATGTATTAAAATGGTGAAAATGCCCATCACAGCTCCTAAAGCTCAAGGTGACGCCTTCAAATAGCTTTTTTTATGACAACCAACACACACGAAACCTTAAGATAGTCCGTTTATTATCATATGAGACAAAGTAAGAAAACCAAATAACCAAATTCTTCATAGCTATGAATGGTTTATCGCTCACATGCAAAATGTAAAAATATCTTCCACAGCATTGAAACACAAGAGCTTTGACTAAGAAGCTGTTAAATTTAGACATAATGAGACAATATACTGTCTGAGGCTTTTGGCTGTTTTGAAAACACAATGGCTGCAGGGGGATTTCACTTGGTCTAGTTCTCTCTGAGGTGACGATGAATGGGTTTATTTTAGGTGATTTCTCCGTCATATCAGCAAATACAAGGAGCAGATTTTAAGCACAAATGGAAAGTAAAAGTAACCCATACAGAAATTAAATGGGCTGCTATTCCAGTAAATCTAATCCCCTTTGTCAGCCATCAGAAGTTCTGATGTTAATGTGAAATTAAATGGTGAGGGCTGCACTTCATCTGAACCAGCAATGGTCGATTAGGCTCATGACCGATGAACTACTTTGAGCTTCAAAGGTAACAGGTCCAAGACCAAAGCACTGCCTTCAAAAGTAAGAGGTGAGTATTTACAAGAGACTGATTCAAAAAAAAAAAAGGGAGGTGCTGAGCACTCAAGTTAGGGTTTGGTGGACCAATGAACTAAGCAAATACCCTGTGATATGAGGTAAGCCAGGTCCAAGTTTTTTTCCTCATTTTCCCTTTAGAACTTTGTACCCAGGTATGGACATGAAAGGAAGGTGCTGGCGAGGATTTCATTTGGATTTGCAAAGGCACATTTTGAAAGGGCACTTCTCTGAAAGGCTCGACTGTTCACCACCAAGTCTGCAGATTCAAAAAGCTGATGAATGGAAGCCTTTCTCGTGACCATATTTTTCTTCCTTTCTACCTTAAAAATGATCACATTTTTTTTGAATCGCGCATTAAAATGTCCAACTAGTGGTCCCATTGATGCATGCATGCTAGTTATTACTGCAGACCTACACTCTCCCACCAAAGAATGTTCAATCGGGCAAATAATGAACCACTTCATTCAATTCCACATCCTCTTTGACCAGCACAGCACACAGGCTGGCATATTGCGTGTGAAGAAACTGGATTACCAAAGTCCTTCTAACCACAGAACACACAAAACTCCATGTAGGACAACTGGTCATCTGGAAGACATTATTGGAACTGCAAAGCAGGAGGGGGGTTTTCTAAGAAGCAGTGAACTCTGAGATGGAACACCAAAGTTTCCCTAAATAGAGATCGAGACACGCAGCGCTGTCATCGCACACCTTGGAAGTGTAACCTTTCTCCCAGACAAGATATCCAACACGGCTGCCGTTCGGCAGCCAACCTTTTTCTGAGAAACTCTATGCACAAACCTGAAGCTAAATTTAAACCCATCTGCCCACTGTTCGTAACTATAAAAATGACCCGAGAGCAAAATCCCAGGGTCGGCTTGTTTTTAATAAAGTTAACATTTCTGACAAACAAAAGACTGGATGAGATGTTTTTAAAATAGCCTTTTGTTGATTATGAACACTTTTAAATGGGTCAAAAACACATAATACAAGCATCTGCTTGGATTTCTCAAACAGCTTGGTGATAACTCCTAAAACAAGAAGATTCTTCGAAGTCATTCAAAGTCTTATGTGACACAGTACAGGCTGGAGAAAGAGTTGCTTCTTGGTACTGTCGACGATGTGATAGTTTCAGCGCCAATGGAACTGTATCAAGTGGCCGACAAAATATGGCAGAAATGTTTCAGGCTATCAGCGATGATTTCTGAGATGCCTTGGCATGGGATCAAATGATCTACATGCCCCCACCGGCCACATCTTACAACCACGGACACATATAAATACACACAAATTACCAAATTTAGAAGCATTTGATTTGTTCATTTAAGTAATGACAATAATGTTGACAATAATAATTCTAGATAGCTTTTACTACTGTTGAGAAAACAGGCATAGCTGATTTTACCATATGATTTACAATAGTTTGATAATAGCACATGAATGTATTTTCTGCAAACCTCATTAGACTGTCTAAGTGGAACACCTGCATTAGAAGCAAAATTAAAATTAGTGCCAGAAACATATTAAACAGTCCTCTTTGATTTACTGCAGTGTTACTACAAACAAAACATTTTATTACTGTTGTTTTGGTTTGTCTGGAACAGCTGAGAGGCTACAAACATCATGAGACTGTTCAGATTTTCAATGGATTTTCTGGTTTCTGTGGCAATTTGGGAAAGGAAAGTGAGGAGACAGGGGCCCCTTGGACATGTCTATACAAGCCTGCATGATATCCCGAAAGGCCTCAGCCAGTCAGTAGACAGTTAGTTAGTCAACCACAGGTCAAGGAAGTCGATGCAGCTGCCACTGGTGCTGCTGCGGTGTGGGGGACAATCTCGAACGAACTGCAGACTGTGGGCAGGACAGGGCTGGGGCACCACGGGCACACTAAAGATAGCACACACTTAGGTTAAATTTAGAGGGCCCACTCAAGTAACCAGCATTTTCAGGTTGTACCATTTCAAGGTCTAGACAGTAAAAGTTGATGACCTACAGAAAGAAATATCACACCACACATGACAGCACATTATTGAGCAATGACTAAAAATTAAAACACAAAAAAAAGCAAGTGGATAGTTTGTGCAGCGTCATTTATGAAAAAAGGTTGCAAGTGATGCACTAATAGTAAAACATTATTCTGACATTTGACAAAAAAAAACAAAACAGGGCCCGTATGTTTGTTTGGGAGGCACTAACATGCTTTAACATGCCTGTGCTTTAAGTCAATGAATGATACAGCTCTAAGCTGAAGTAAGCAGAAAAGGGCAGGCAATGTCTCCTCCTGCAGGACGGAACATGCAGTGCGAAGGTGAAGCAACAGCCAATGGGGAGACTGTTGCTACAGCTTGACAATTAACCCTATAAAGAGCAGAGCGTCACTGAATCACAAAACCTACACAAGTAACCAGTTTTCTGATGTGCAGCTGAATCTGAATCAGGATTCAAGTCACATTTCAAAAGTAATTACTACTTTAAGACCATACTGGGTTTTTTTGTGAATTTACAGAGCACCTCTCTCACAAATGATAAAACCTCTTTACATTAAAACAAAAAGAAACTTCAAAGAGATAAGTGACCAGAGCACAAATGTCGTTTTTGTCAGCTTGGATCCATGAGCGCAGACTGATAATGCTTTCACACATGCACTGCAACCCTGAACTTACCTAGACATTACACAGAGGAGCTATATGTATGAACACAAATGTCCAAATCAGTTGGACCAGACATTAAATGGACTTTACCCTGCCAGCTCCCTAGAACAAAGTCTGTGTAAATCAGATTGAGCCCATTTGTGAACAGAGCAGTTTACTGTTTGGAGAATTCACCGTGGGCGAGTGGGCCTGCTGATGACATTTATATCATGTGACTGGTGCGAAAACCGGAAAAACATAAAAATCTGAGGGTGAAGAAGAAGAGCCACTTACACAGAGATTCCAAAACACACGTCTAACTGGAGAGCAGACGAGACATGGCAGAAAGGGCCGACGGCAAAATCGAGACTCTGCTATTTACAACGTAAACAAAACTCTACAATTCTTGTGGTGTACTTTATGCACCACGTCCTGCCTCCTGAGTCTATCAGTCTGTCTCTCTCTGCCTTATTCTCTCTCTTTCTTAATCCTGCCAGCAGACATGCTCTGACTCCTGTAAAGAAGATTTGCCAATACAGACTTTCGTCTCTGCACACAGTCATGTAATGAAACAGTTATGAACGCTCTCATGCAGACAATTCCACACAAATGTTATGGATTTATGTGCTCATGCAGTTTAGTGGAAAAAACAAATTACACTGTTGAGTCTACTGAGCACTTAAATTATGTTACCTCTCTTCTTTCTCTGGCACATCAGTGAACTGCAGGATGTTTTAAAAATGGACATATTCACAGCAGTTATAATTTGAGGGTGCTAGTTAGGATGAGAACCACAGAAAAGCTAATAAGGAACCCCACGTGTTCTTGGGTCTTGGGGAAATAAACATGGGGATGACAAAAACATTTAATAAACACTCCTCTGTGACACAGCTCAAAGCTGGAAACTATGACAAGCCAAAAATATATTTAAATCCTGCTTGAGTCCTACGTTAGCAGGCAGCGGATTTGACGCTGTCGCTCTCCCCACCCCCAGCTAATGACGCAGACATTACAGGCCGATACTTAGCAAATAAAATAAACAGATTTTTTAAAACCACAGTAGAACTTATATATCTGGTAATAACCTACCAATTCAAGAAGTCAAACAAACCTAAATTATGTAAAATTAGCCAGATACCAGCAGCATGTTCACTGATAACAATGACAGTGTAAAACAGCGATCGTTGGGGTCCTGTTCACTGTGCAACCATTTATTGTCCAGTTGCATTGTGCACCAAGTTACTGCAATCAGCACTTAGCACAATACTGATTCACCACAAAGCTACAAATCAGTCTACCATGCAGTCTGTGCGCACCCCTCCACCAAAGAAGTGCCAACACATTCCTGGCCCCAGCTGCCTTTAGTTCCACAGAGGAACACTATATCAGAGCTAACTATCATGTTATATAAAACTTCTGATTTGTTCCTTCTGCCACTGACTGGGATGGACTCAGTGATCTGTGACTGTCCGTTCTGAAAAGAAACTGTGATATATACCAATTTGAAACCAAAACCAAAGTTGGTACATGTCCAATTTAAGAGAAAAGTGAAGTCTTAGCGGAGAAAAATCCCCAGCACTGACAGAAAGACTGTTCAATACAGCAGATGTTAGCCTGAGTAAAGAGGCCCAGCGAAGGAGAGTCACATTATCTCAATGTCCAGCTATGCAGAGTACTCTCCCTGCAACTGCCTCCTTTGTATAGCCAGCACTCTTCCTTCCAGTAGCACCTTTTAAAATGTCTATCTTTCATATACATGAAGTCAACTCCTTCAACCCAGATGTTCGATATAGTCCGTGGCACAAATATACATCATAAATCCAAACACACTGGTAATGTAAAAGAATCTGCTTTTGAAATGTACTGATGTCATATTTAATAGAAAGCTATAGAAGATTTAAAAACTGTGATTTTTTTTCCCCAAATAACAATCTGCAATTTCACTTCTTTGTTAGTAATGTAATGCAGTGCAGTTAGCTACACCACAACATACTGAAAAGTTTCAGACAAGCGAGCGCCGATAGCCCGATGGCATCAAATATTTCCTTAAACAAGACTCAGCATGTAGGCTGAACCCTGTGAGAGCATGTAGAGTAACAACCAGCTATTCACATTTCTATCTCTAACATTTGGAAGAATGTTCACTCAGACTGGCTGTTGAAAGATAAAGGGCAATTATACACACACACACACAAAATGGTGAACACGGAGAACTGAAAACATTTAACCATTTAGAGCCACCACCTATCGCTGAACTTCACTAACACAACTTAACAAATGGCTAAAATGTTGACACAATGCTCCCAAACTGCAAGAAGCAGCTTGCTTAGTTTGCACCACAATGATTTAAATTGTTTCTTCTTATTCAACACATTTGCCTGGACTGATGGCATGCACTAACTATGTTAAGAAACACGGTGTATTACACTTATTTGTGAGGATGAAATACTTCTCGAAATTATTTCCCATTTCTGAATTTCGTTCTTTGTTACTTTGATAAAACAAAAGTATTATACAATTGTTTAACGTCAGTATAAAACATATCAATGGTGCTTAAAGGGTGAGAGGGAAGAATTACAATTTTTAAATCTAGTCTGCATTTCTGTATGAATTCAAATAACCAAACTGAGCTATAATCTGAAGTTAGTGTGACTTTGTTCTTTGGGTTTCAATCTTTTGAGTTCCTTTTTCTAGGTGGGCCCAAGCACATGCATATTCTTTCAACTGAGAGGCCCAGAAAAGGAGCAACACTTTAATGTTTAAAAAAAAAAAAAGAAAAAAAAAAGTCTGAGAGCTGGAATGAGGCGGAATAGTTTCCCAGCCCGGCCCTCTTCTCTTTCTCCCTTACCCTCTCCACATCTGCTGCACTCATGTAAACCCCTGTGGCTCAGAGAGGAGAGGCCCCTTTCCAAACCTCCATTCTCCACCTCTTTTCCCCCTGCCAGAGCTGACTGTAGGAACTATCAAAACATTAAAAAAAGAGGAGGAGGAGGAAGAAAAAAAAAGCTGAGGAGGAGGAGGAGGAGGAAGGGAGTGAAATCCCTTGGTGGTGCGCAATAAATCACAAACACTCTGGGAGCAACAAGACCCTGTCTCCATCATAGAGCCCTCGGCCCCTCTTCAAAGCCCCCTTGAGCATGTGGAGGCAAAGTCCCTCCCCCATTCCTGCTTCAGCCCCTTTGCCAAGCCCCCAGCTTCACTCAAGTCCTGATCCTTTTGCACACTACCCCGTGCACTGACCCTTTAGCTAGCTCAGGGGCTCTCTCCCCTACCCACAACCTCAGGGCCCCTTCTCCTCCCCCCATGTCTCTCACAGCTCAGGACAGAGAGACTTTTCTTCTCCCGGTGCTACATTCACACTCGCTCCAGGCTCAGAGCTGCCACTCAACCACGACACAGCCATTCAACACATGTCCCCTTCATACAGCTCCTCGTTCACCAAGCAAACCACAGCAAAGAATTTCACAAACTTACCACAAAGGGCAAAAACTAGAAACCTGGCAACTGCAGCTGCTCTTTAGGTGAGCAGAAAGCTATAAGTGCACATTCATGCAAACCACAGTGTTTTTAAAAAGAGGCTCGTTTTAATTGCAGTTTGTAGGTCTGGCCTCCAACTACAACTACCCTAAGACAATATTCTTATTATTGCACATAGATGCCACTTAAAACACGCTGACTGTTTGCCATTAAACTCAGAGTCAAATAAAAGACTGATTTAATCTCGTTGTATCTGATCCAGAGATCGATCAGATGTATTTAGCCTATCTCTGCACTAAAATAGAGGAACGCTGCTCATCTAAGTTTGTCGAGACTGCAACTGAACACTTCTAATAGCTCCAGAGCAGTTTTGATGCACGCTGTATTTTGTTTAATATGTGTACAAACAGGGAAGTCAAAATGAGACATTCTGGTTTTATGAGCCACAGTATCGCCTGGCCAACAACCACTAGAAGTTAATCGTAACCCTGTTAGGAACAAAACTCAGGAGACCTGAAAATGTGGATGACTAGCTTGCTGGCTAACACACTATGATAAGTGAATAAGACAACTTTAAAGATGTAGGAAATCGTTTATATTTTCAATTTTGATGGAGCCAGCCTGGCTGTTCCCCCCAGGCTTTCAGAAGAGCAATTTGCCTTAATCGCCC
This sequence comes from Toxotes lorentzi, assembly GCA_037833715.1. NCBI lineage: Eukaryota > Metazoa > Chordata > Actinopteri > Toxotidae > Toxotes > Toxotes lorentzi. The sequence goes on along the minus strand of JBBMJY010000008.1, from coordinate 17,061,340 downwards.
ACATATAGTCATCTATCATCTGTCTCAACACTGATAAGGGAATATAATTCCCTTAAGATGCGGCCTTGTGGAGAGACACAGATGATATCCACTGGTAACATATGGCTGGCGTGAGATGCTCTAGTGTACTATAGCCTGGATGCTTGCCAGTGCCATTGTCCTCTGGGACTGAACTTGGTTCATGTTCAGTGCAGCTGCACAGCACTGGACAGATACTGGTTCTCAAAGACTGCAACTGTTGTGCAAAATCAGCATCTTTCTCACACTTTATTAACCCGAATCCAGACTCGGTTTCTGCATCAAAACTGTGAAATTATGGATCTAGTTTACAACAGATGAGCACACCGACAACAACCACAATGACATTAAAACTGTAGTGGCTACGATTGTGTGGTTTGGACTAGATACTGGAGTGTTTGGATAGGTGGAAGATGTTGGAAAATACAGGAAAAAGACATTGATTATATATCAAGTACAAAGCAAAAACCCTTTTAGAATCTAGAGTAAACTGAATATTTAGAGTATCTTAGAGTTTCAGTGCAAACTGAGACATGTAAAAATGTGATCATTGGCTCTGAGAACTTGAGATGTGCATTTTGCAAGTCATTAACAAAATAACTATCACATTATTCATTAATGAAACCAATTGTTAGCTGTAGTCCTCCTGTACGAGTCTGTGGTCTGGCGTTACACTCACCTTGCTCTGAGTCAGAGTCTGCCTCCATCTTGAAGGAGCCTGGAGCTACAGGTAAGGGTCTGAGGGGCCTCGGCTTGGGTGTAGGGGGAGAGATCCATTTCTTTCCGATGTACTCGACATATGTCCCAGGGAAGTCCCCTTTTTCCTGAGTGGTTTCATTGAAGCCTGGCAGCCATCCAATTTCATCTGGCCTCTGTTCCAGTCCATCAGTGTACCCCAGAGCCACCAGAGCTCCTTTGCTTACCAACAGTACATCCCCCACATGCAGATCAATGTCCTCCTCCCTCTCCTTCTTGTAGTCATAAAGCGCTCTGTACTGATATCCCTCGGCACTCATTTTTGATCACTTTGCGTCAAGGTGTTCTTTTTAAGATGGGCATCGACCAGCAATGTTACTTTTCAGGTTTCTCTGATTATGTGTGTAGCCCAGGTGTACTTCCAACAATACTATAGTGTTCAACAGTTCTCTAGAGACAATATCTAGCTTGTCTTCATTCTTTCACAGTTCCTGTCTTTTCTGAATGATTTGAAGATCTCCTGGCGTGCTGCCTCACAGTATGTACCCATCAGTAAATGGTCTGCAGCTGTGATCTTGAGAATGCTATCCAGACCTGTAAGATGAGAGTGGAGGCCATTTGCAACATACTGCATAAGACAGTTATACAGTATATCACATACAACACTCAGATGCGAACAGACTAAGTCCACAAGATAAGACCATTTTTACAGAGAGGAAGAAATAGAAAGCAGACGACAGAGCTAGCTGTAATGAAGTGCTTCTGTGGAACGCCATTTGTAAATTGCATATAACGTCTTACAGATACCGTGATTAGACAACATTAAAATGCATGCTAACCGGTAGAGTTGGGTTGTGTTAAGATGCAGTAACTTTCTGGGTTAACGCAACAAAACTTTGCGCGTCAACGAGCCTGTTTTTGTGCACTTATACATACGCTATGCAGGCTTAGAACAGCTTGTGTTCAGACTCAGATAATAAAACAGTTCCACTGATGCTGAAAACCTGGGTAGGCCTACTTTCTCAGTTATTTACAGTGTGCATACATAATGATTACACTTTACTCAATTTACCCCAACTTTTATTATTACTTTGTAGTAACTTTGTTAATACATGCCACAAGCCAAGTTTTGTGGCAGATCATATTTGCTTTAATAAAGAGGCATTGGCAGTGTGTTTAATTAAATAACTTCATTATCTACTTTAGTTTACGGTCCCATTGTACTAATGTTTCTGTTTAGGAAATTCTTATCAACTAACAAGTTATTGATACAGCTCTCAGCACTGATTAGATGGCTGTTGGCTGTTCAGCCAACATATGGTTGCTAACATTAGCAGCGTAAATTCACAGCGCTGTCACTTAAACTACACAGCTACCTCCTGGGTGTGTTAAACATTCCCAAAAATGTGTTGGCAGCAAACTTGTGGAGTTGGAAAACGTTTGCATGCTTGCAAGTTGCAAGACTTTTGGAGAGTCCAAAGCAGTAACGTTAACAGTAGACTGGTTAGCTAAGTTAGCAGCTTGCTAACACTGCCGACTGGGGTTAATTAGCTACCGGCTGGAAGTAATTACGACAAGAACTGACTAAAGATTGCTACTGAGATTAAAAAGAACCAAACGACCGAGGGGAACTCGCAAAACTAGTTACAGAACAAGAGTGGGAGAAAAGGATTTGCAAGTTGGAAAAGACCACAAGCTAACTCAGTGGTAAAAAAAAAAAAAAAAGTAACCTTGGTTAAACCTAACTACCTTCAGGAAAATGTACCTCTCCTAACAAGCAGCTTCTTAAATCATCTTTTAACCGTTTAACAAAGTGGCGTACACGTTAGCATGTGCGACCCTGGAACAGCAAGTTACATACCGAGTCTGCACGGATCCACTGGCAAATCCAACGGCTCCTCTTCTCTCCACACTGAACACTTCCGTCAAACTTCACAGTTACGGCGAGCTATCAATAAAATTAAACCCTAAACTGATCCTTTATCGGCACGGCTAAAAACTAAGACCCTCCACTTTGGTTTAAATCCGCTTTAACGAGTAGTACAAACTATTACAAGCTACAGCCACTCGACATAACGGCACAGCGTCCCCCGTCCCGAACAAACGCTCCCTTGAACGTCGACTCGCCTCTGCGGCCAGCAAAAGGGCAAGACAAAGCACGGCCGCGCATTGGTCCGTGCCCCTGTCAGTCATGAACATCACATAATCTGACCAATCAGGCTCGCGCCAGCGGCGGACGCTCCCCCTTCCATGTCCTCTCGCACGCAACACGAAGCGCCGATGGAAATTACATAACTTCTGCATGTTAAACAAAGTCCTTTTGGTTTTTATAACCAGTGACTGCTTTCGTATTTCACGGGGATTATTTTCAAAGCATTATCATCCAAAATATTAAAGGCTTTGTAAATATATCAGTTTCCACTATGTGTGAAAAGCTAAGACAAGCACTCCAGGGGATTTAAGAACATCCAAAAAAAAACTACTGCATAATATTTATTTGTTTTCTAGTTTCACACTATTCTGAGAGATACAACTGTCATGTGTTCAGACAGATCATATCCAGAACAAAAGAGGTTTTGTGCTATTTCAGGAAACAGCCATTACAGCACATAATCATGTTTATTCGATCCACAGTTCTCACTTTTTTCCCCTAGAAATTATTACATGTTCTCAGTTAGGAAGGTCCCAGAATCTTACAGAGTCACCATCTGAGGCACATGACTGTGAATGTGGGTGGCCTAATTATGGTAGGGAAGGAGGCCTGGCTTGCAGAAATCCCCTATCAAGTATAAACCCTACTGTCCCGGCTGTGCTAAAAGAGGCTATAAGCAGCTTTGTACAAGGGTAGGCCCCTTTAAGTGTTCCGCAGTCACATAGGCATCAGTTACCATCACACTGAGAAAAGAGGAAGGAGTGTAGAGAACAAGAGTTGGAGGTGTTGAAATCAGCAGTAACTAGGAACTTCAAACTGCTTCTGTGGTGCATTGAGAAACTTAGACAAAATGTACTTCTGACGTCTTCCTTTGGGTAATTTTTTTTGCAAAATAAATAAGTTTTTAAAATGCAATAATTTTGCAATTTCCATGCATCACAGTGATCACAGAGTGCACCCTTGACAGCATTTCATTACTCCACTAATGTGTTTGCTTTAACAGGAGATACCGTTTTTCTCCCTTTCAAATGCCGGACCAAACTCTGTCCAGTAGATAGCCAGTGAATATTAAACACAGCATTTATATTTCTGCTGCAGATGATGGAAATGAATATTTGAACCACCAGACCATATAATCCCCCACTCTGCCAGCACCACAACTCACCCCCTGATTAAATAGTCAGGCTCTGGTAACCCATCTGCTGCCCTGCAGATACCCAAACTACACTTCCAGGAGGATCTCTTAACTGTTCCCAGACAAAACATTTATTGCACTGGGCTTAGCTTGTGTTTTCTAAAACACATTTCAGTGCGAAACAAAGCTACATCATGCTTCATATAAACTTTGTTTGGCTTGTTTGAAAACGGTGGTTATTCTTCAATCAGAAAGCATTTCATTAAGTGTTCATGTTCCACCACAGGTCCGATATGTCAACATATCAGTTTATATTTTTTTCTTGCCTAGTTAACATCAAAACAGCTTGATCCTTTGCCTATATTCTTGTTTTCCTCTGTAACTTTTATGCAAAGTTAGAAGCTTTCAGTGCAAACTACACCACACACCCATATGTGATATAGATCTCTCTTACTGTACCATATTCGGAGTACTAGGTGATTAGACAATGAATTTGTGTGAACTAAGAGTATTTTGTGATCATGATGTTTCCCTCTGCACTCTTCAGTACAAGCTGCAGCAGCTGGCCGGCACTTCTGCTTTTGTGCGGATTCAACAAACAAGATAGGACATGTTCATTTGTGAGCTTCAGAGGTTGTGGTAGGCAGTTTTTGTTTCCTCTGGACATAACCAGGCTAGCTGTTTCCTCCTGTTTCCAATTGCTAATGAGAGGCTTCATATTTATCAGACAGATATAAGTGTGGCACTGGTCTTCTCATCTAGTACTTGAGAACCGCCAAACTGTCAGACCTCCTCAGCTCTTATCATGGTAATTTTCAAAGTGTGAAGTGCTCTTGGACCACCTACTAAGCAAGTTCTTTTTTTGTAAGCAGTTTAAAAAAATATGTAGAGCAAAAAAAATATGTAGAGCAAAAAGAAAAAAAAAAGTATTTCTGCTTTCTCCCAGAATCTGTCAAAAATAGTTTTGCTTCGGGGGGTTGAGTGTTGTATGGGCTGAATTAAAGCTCCAGGTACATGGCAGAGGGTTCATTTCAACATTGGGCCCTACTTTTTAAAGAATTCCCCCTGCATGGATTGGGCCCCTTAAACCATTAATCTATGCAGTGTTCTCGGGGTTTTAATAATGGGTAAGTTTAGTGTATAGAGCTCTCAGGCTCCCAGCTTCTCTCTACTCGACAATCAACTCATCAAGACAATGACCTTCTTCACTGAACCAGGCCATAAATCATTCATTTTCTGTTTTAGCCACAGCTCAAGTGTTTTCTGGCTTAAGAATTCCTACATGCTTTAGAGAACATACATATAATGGATTTGAAGGGTTTGGACTACAACAGGAGCTGCATCTGTGAATATCATTTGGGAAATATCATTTGTTTTTGATAATTTCTGGTTTTTGCATTTTACAGAAATGTAAAAATGAAAATAACGTGAGATTGGTATCAATCTTCTCATCTTACTGTTGGAATGAAAGCAAATAAGCATAATTCTATAATAGATAAAACAGTTTAATATTCAGTATTTTGATCAATAATTCACAAAAAAACTGCTGTAAAAAAACAACAAAAAAAAAAAAAAACAATGAAGAAGAAAATGGGAGGTTTGTGTTCTGCCACATGTCAGCTCAAGAACTGCTCCAAAAATCCACTAACTTCTGCCTTGCATTAACAAGACGTCCTGTAACAAAACACTGCAAGGTGATTAATGAATAATGCTGGCAAGCTGTAGTGGAGACTTCTGGGAAATCACTGACAGACAGAAACCTGAACTGTCATCTAACATGAATGTTTGGACAGTTTTTTTTCTTCCTTATTCTGTCTTTCTTCCTTCTATCTTTTTCAGATATATATTTATAGATGTCACTCCTTAAACAAGAGATCAACTGATAAGTCCATCATTTAGACAATTTCAATGTACCAGATCATTTTACACTTCGCTTTAAGACTACTTTTCACATAAAGACACCTTTGAGAGGCTTTTTTACATTTAAAAACTCAAGACTTCCTCTTACAGTTTCACCAGGATTCTCTTTATATTTTTGCCATGGCCTCACACACACGCACACATTTTTCTCTCTTTCTTTGCATCTCCCCCCATCTTTGCTGCATGCTGTGGGAGCAAGAGGTGGTGACATGTCACATAAACAAAAGAGGAAAAAATGGGCCACATCATGCGGAGGTGCAGCACAGAAAGTCGCAGAGCCAGCCATTGCTGCACTGGAGGCCCCCCGTTTGATGTGCACGCACAGAAAACAGTGACCTAGTTCGATAGTGACATGTTTATGGCTGATGAGCACAGGCCAGTGATTTCGCTAGCAGAGATTGCACCCTTGCTCCAGGGCCCTCTCATTTGGAGCACTAGGGCTTGAAACCATTCCAAGAGACGAGACGTGATTCTTGTTGGGTGGAACCTGAATACTTCTCCTTCATGCCAGCCCCAGTGTCTTCTCTTGCTCTTACCCCGCTTACATTTTTAGCCTCTTAGGAGGCTTTGCTGGTCTGTCTATCTGTTAGTTGGTTGGTCTACCACTTTGGTCCAGACTGAAATCTCTCAACAGCTGTTTGAGCAGCAGGCTTTTCTTGATTTTCATGAAATTTAACACTTTTACAAGATCCATGGTCCCCAGAGGATGAATCCTAGTGACTTTGGTGAGCCCCTGACTTTACTTCTCGCTCCACCATGAGGTTGACATGTTTCGCCTTTCAGGGAAATGTCTCAACAACCCCTGCATGTATGTCTGTGAAAATGCATACATATATTCATGTTCTCCATGGTATATAATAACTTAAGATATGGTAAACATAATACCTCAGCATGTTTGTGAGTGTGTTGGCATGTTTACGTTTGTATTTCGCCTCTAAGCACTGCTGTGCCCCAAGCACAGCCTCACAGAGCCACTGGCATGGCTTTAGACTCTTGTTGAAGCTTTATCAGTCCATTCATTATATTATTCACTTAAATGCATGTGGAAGAAATATCTCCCTCTGCTTGAATTATTTACATTCCCCCAGGTGAGACAAAAGCATTTGGCTGCCTCTCTAAATCCACCTACAGTACTTGATCAGAAAAAAAACAGTGACCCCTCAGATGCTCATGTTATTTTTCTTGTCAAATTTATACGACAGGAAACATGACACCAGTTACCCTATTCACCATTAGCCTATTTCAAAATTATACTTAATGCTTGTTTCACAAGTTCATAGGTTCAAGAGCAATAATGAGTCTTAAATCCTATGGCTGCTATTTTATGGTGTCCAAGGCCATGTGTGAGTTTCCACAGGGCCTGTATGACAGCCTGAGTGTATTCATTTTTCAGATTAGAGCCTCTGATGAAGAGGCCTGCTCTATAATTACAGGCAACGCCACAGCCACTCTTTGCAAGATTCATGTTACCAAGGCAACAAGCAAATTAAATATGTCTCAGAGGGGAGTAAATATACCCTTGCTCTATAAGTGTAATCTTGTTTGATGTGTTTGCCACAACGCGCTCCCTGTGAGGGAGGAAATGATTCACTAAGATTGGATGTGTAGAGGGCCAAAGAGAGCGAGCCCACTGTGTTACCCTGTCATACGATCAGTCAGAGGACGGGAAAGACATTTCGCCCCAGTATGAGCTTTTCCTTTTGACATTAATAATACCGATTCAGAACCAGCACGAATAATAACTTCTTGCAGTTGACTTGGCCTCGAGATCCATTTCCACTGCTACTCCCTCTGTTCAGAAGGGATTTATTTGGCCAGTGATGGCATGGTTGAAACCTATTCACTGTTAAAAGAACACTGGCCAACAATGAAACCTCATGGTCAAGATTATTTGATATTTACTGTTATTTTTCTTCAAGGGATGGCAATGCCCGTCAGTTGGCTGGTCAGTCGGCCGCTTTTGACTTTTGTAATCTCTCAACAACTATCAGATGGATTACTATGAAGGTTTGTCATGATCCCCAGAGGCTGAAGCCTACTAAGTCATCCCCTCACTTGTCCTCTAGCGACACCATGAGGACATTTTTGCTAAAGAAAGGGGATCAACATGGTAGATACTTATCCATCCGCGTCACTGGCACTGCAGGTGTGCTGTTATATTTTCAGTCAGATTGTAAGACACATTGTAGGAGAGATTCTATGATCCAGTCTCAAAGACATGTTCTGCAGCTTTCCTAAGCGAATAAACAGCAAATATTCAAGTAAAAAAAAAAAGTATAGTAACAATGCCTGCTAGTCTTTTGTGAAATGGGACTCTTTTTAGCTAAAAGAGCAAGCAGCAAATGCAAACTACAGATAATCTACAATCACTGACTAGTACTTTGGTTCAGACTATGGTACTCGGAGGAGGAGCTGTGAGTTTCAGGAAATAAAAAAAAAAAAACAGAACATGCTGTGGTTAGATTTACTGTTAGATTCCTGAATGTGGAAAAAAGTCTCGTAGGTTTGAGATAACACTGATATCTGTCAGCTGTAACACCCATAATATCCTGTGCTTTTAATGCCAATAAAGGGGTATAACCAATTTCAGAAATCAATCAATTTTCAGTCTTGAACTTCATGACACAAGAAGGCAAACAGGGCTCTGACTATGCCTGCTCATATGCATTTGGCCCAACTCTGACAGCAGATGGCAAAAGAATCAAAACACCTCGATAAGATGGCAGAAGGAGGAACAACTGAAAGGAGACGCGAGGCTTTAATTGCAGCAGTGAAAGAGAGGGTCTGGGCTCTGGAGACCAGTTAAAGCAACAGTCTGAGCAATGAGCTGCTACTTTCATCTGGACTGCACATCCAGTTCCCACCACAAGCTTAGCTATCAGTGTGCAGGACATGATGGAGAGGGCACTGTATTGTGTATAAGGCCAACCATCTGGCATCATAAAAAAAAGCTGGGAACAGAGAGGCCCCACAGAGTGTCCATTACGCAAGACAAACACAAGCTACACTGAATGGTAGTCGTCAAGATTGACTTGTGGGTTCGCTTTAACAACAATTTCTATCAGAAGTAGGACAAACGCTGAACCACTGGCTTTTCGTTTCCACATTTTGCCATTTCATAGAATTGCTCATATGAACAGGTGCAAAACAACCAGTTGAGTGACATAAAACTGTTTTATAACTAAGTAACCTTTTAAGTCATTTATAAAGAAAAATGGCCACCATTCTGTGTTGTTGTTCTCAGTTTTATATCAATGTAAACTGAATGTGTTTGGACAGATAAAACAAACCTTGGGATCTGGAAAACTGTGATAGCCATTTTTCACTGACATTTTATAGACTGAATGTTTAATTGAAGAATCAAATAGATAATCTGCAGTTTAATCGATAATAAACATAAGCATTAGTTGCAGCCCCAGTTGTTATTAGATTAGATTCTAATGCTATGCATTAAACAGTCTTTGAACTAAAAGAAATAGACTAAATATAAAATATTAGACTGCTCACTTTGTGTCTAGTCTGGCTTCACTATGCAGGCCCGGGCAGGTCTGCATGACTGGAGGCTCAGACTATGTGCAACCGGAATAGACCCATAAAATTGGATTGAGCATTGTTTGACATATAATATTAATTCAGCAGTGTGGTGCTCTGCCCAGGCATGACTGACATTTATGAACATCGCTCCAAGGCATTTTATCACTCCAGGAAATGATGTAAAAAATATTGCAGCTCAGTCTGAGCTGTCTGATCATGACATCAATCTCGCATCTCTGCAGGAGAGTTTAGGCCTACAGACTGCTGCAGGACAAGTACTGTGAGGATCTTTTGTATGTCTAAATCCCTACCAAATAATGGGTAAGAAGTCCATCATTTTGTTGGAGGTGTGTTGAAGAAAAAAGGAAGACTGCAGGGAATGACTACAGCTGGACCGAACTAAATATGACAGATACTTTCCCAAAGTCTGGTATTTGTTTGAATATTCACTTCATATCTATAGTTAATCCCTGGCCTTTATAATGGCAGAATTTTATTACTGGTATTAAAAAAGGTTAAAAGTGCAAAATGGACCTTGGCTTTGAGCAAAATGCTAAAATCTGCATGCTAACCATAGGGACCATAGATGTTTCTACAGAATTTCAAGGCAGTCTATCCAGTAGTTGTAGAGATACTTCAGTCTGGACCGAAGTGTCGGGCTGACCGACCAACAGATTAAAAACGGGAACAGTGTCGGGCTAAAGGTTAGAGAAGTGAGAGGCACAGAAGGACCATCAGGACTGTAAGTGCCCCAGAGTCATTACCACCACCTGAACACCTGACTGCACTGGAGCTGCTCAGTTGCCAACAGATTGTGTAAATGTCTCTGATAAGTCTTTTGACAACTGCTTTTGATAGAGGGTTACAGGAATGAATATGAATAGGTGTGACCATGGAAAGAGCTGAACAAGCAAATTCAATAGCATAAAATCCAGACAGATAGTCTTTGTTGTTTCACTGAAACGAACTGCTGATTTTTCCTTACAGCTTACTGCTGAATAATTGGAATGCAGCTCAATATAACTCATTGTTTGTTACTGACTCCATGCATTCATCTGTGTAAAATGGTTAAGCATACTTTCTTTACAGTCCTGCATTTTTCACAGCCTTGTATTGTTCCTCACATGAGTCTGTATGCCACAGGAAATGTTATTAGTGACTAAATCAGTACAACGCTGAGTGATGCTCCTGTGTAAAATCTGATTACCATAGTTCTGAATGACTCTGGTCTAAAGCCCAAATCAATCTTTATATATTTTCCACAATGCTGTGTCTTAGATAACACAAGGCCACACAGTGTTCGTGTCCATGCTTAGCCAAATATCTCCAGATTGAAAACAGATAACAAAAAGAACATGTGCAGTGGAGGGCAGGTTAGGCTTTTACCTCATCTGATAACCTGGTTCTTGATTGAACCCTTAAATGAATAATGTGGGTGGGAGGCTTTTCAGTACAACTCCTCTGGGAACATTGGACCGTGTTGTTGTCAACAAATAGGATGAGTCATTCATTAAAGAGGAATGCTTTCTGAGAGCTGACGGAGAGTCAAAAATAGATTCTCATTACAGATGTTAGCCTTGCTACATATTCTGAGCTTTTAACACAAGACTTTTAAATAAAGGCTTCAGTGTAAGGATTGGTGGTTTAGGTAAAACATGTCTTAGCATCTAAATATCTCAATCTCCCATATGTAAGTTTTCTCTTTCTAAAACACCAGTGGCTATTGTGTGTGCTTTGATGTCATGGTCCACTCTGTTGAGGACGCTACATACGTCAGGCTCTGAACAGCAGGACTGAAATATGTTGGAAGAGAAGGCTGTTTCAAGAGAACAAGACTGCAGGTTTCTGCTCCTGCAGTCTATGTGTCCTATAAAAGGTCGGCACTCTTCTACTTTTTCCTGCACTCCAGTAATAGCTCAGGAAAGTGACGATGCATTAAATTTTTAGATATGCTTCCAGCAAATTTGGGTTATGCAGTGCCGTAAAGCACAAACTCCAAATTCATGGACATATTGCAGGGTCACATGTTACTTTCATAATGCATACTCATCACTTCATCTTTTGGTGGTAATAGACCACTCATGGGGGCAATAAAATTTACCTCACTTTAGGGGGTTGATGCAAAAACAGGAGCCCTCTTCCCACTGTCATGCACTCTGCAATGAATACTGCATTAGTGAGGCTCAGTTTTTGTTGAGATTCTCAAGGATGTGTTACGGTAGTTTTCAAAGGCACAGCGTGTTATAATGGATTGCACCGGTCTCCCTTTGCCTTATGAGACCTGAGCCCACACCTCATGGTCCAGCATAACTTTTTTCAGGTTGCGCCCAGCGAGAATTATTGACCTATTGACCCCCACCAAGCACGAGACACTTCCCGGAAGCACTGGTCCAATATGCGGCACCAGAGGTGGCCCTTAGTGTCCTTATTCTAGGGTCGGTTCTCTCCTATCTTTTTGAATGAATCATGGGGCTTTTGTGGATTACCATGTGTCTGGCTCTCACTTGTGACCAGCTTGCCTTTGGTGATTGTACAATGGATAAGTGATGCACTGGAAATGGCTCCAGTATGTTTGCTTTTTTGTCTGTGTTGACAAAACTGCACTGGTGCACACACTTGAGCACACATTTCTCCAATGTGCTTACTTTTTCACACCAAGTTAAAAAGTAAACTTGCACTTGTACATTTTCCAGTGAGGACAAAGATCGTTGTGTCTCTGTCCGTCACACGGACCACTTGTAATGAGAGAGTGAGCATGTCTCCACCAAGCTGATTATTGCACAAGCCTATAATCTGTGAACATCTGCAGCTTGACTAGTCTGTCGCCACCGCTCTGCACAGTGTGAGAAATCTGCCAATAGCAGATTTGTCTACTTTTGCTTCATAGATTTACCTCGGTTTGTACACGCAGACACGGTCAAACAGAAAGCCAAATCGATCAGGTTTGATAGCAGGTTTGAGAGCTGTGCTTACTTGTTACTTTGCAGATATGATGTGTTGTTATAGATTAAAAACCCAACAGTGTATAGAGTACTTACAATTATCTCCACGTTGACCAGCTACAAGAATAAATGATATTTACACACAACTGTATAAGTATTAACAATCCCATAATACAAAATTTAATAATATAGTGATCATAGTGGCCATTTTTCTGCATCATGAGTACTTGAAGTACATTTTACTCCTAAAACTTTTACTTAAAGTACATAAAACTTTTATTTAAAATACATAAAATCTTCCTCGTCCTTAAGTGTTTTTACAGTGTAATGTGGCTACATATTTGAGTAAAGTAAGCTGAAGCTATAAGACTGAAACCTAATAGTCACTACATGCAGTGTTGCAGCAATGTCTCCATACTGCATTTCCATATCTCCTTACACCGAGCACTAAATCCAACAAAGTCAAATCTCCTCCAGGTAAGAAGGGACACCTGACATTGTCTGTGCAAACCACAATATACTGTATAATAAATGCAAAGTTCTGCTCAACACAGATGTGACCATAACTCATATGAAGGTGTTTCATCTGCAGTATTTTTCTCCAGGTTTCTATTCAACAGTAGCTCATTGTTGTGTTGCTTCCACAGCCTGAGCTGATGAAACAGCAGCTGTAAGCTATGTGTTCCTGTGACTGTTAAGACTGTGCCATGCTGGCAGACCAAGTGAGGCAAATCCAGTCTGTTCCAATTATACAGTAGAGCGTTTTACTCCACTTACCGAAGTAAGTGCATTACCCACTAATCAGTGCCTGGTTGTACTTGTTAGTGCATACCCCCCCCCCCCCACCCCCCCGAATCGTATTCATGCCAAGGTAAGTGCTTCTGACAAATTACCTCTAATTTCTCCATCACCATACATTCTCTTATTCATATGCAAAGTAGAATTTATGTATGAAATTAGGAAAATGCTGTCTGGTTTCTTGCTTCAGCAACTAGCACACATTAAAACACACACACACACACACACACACACACACACACACACACCCACACACACACACACACACACACACACACACACACA
>JBBMJY010000008.1:17030315-17047760 GCA_037833715.1 Toxotes lorentzi | reverse complement strand
CACACACACACACACACACACACACACACACACACACACACACACACACACACACACACACACACACACATATATGCCATTGTAAACAGACATACATGAATAGGTTAACACAACACTGACAAATCATTATCTTTTAAGTTGATAAGACAAACGTGAGCAAGCAGCTTTAAGTTACACGTCTTATTTACACTTTATCGTCTATCACGAGTCGTGTGTTGGTCACATTCACTCTTCTTTTAGCTTTGTTTTTTGCTGAGTGAAATATCAGGCTCTTTAGCTGCTAAATGCTCCACTATGTTTGCCATCTTGTTGCTAACTCTGAAAACAGCTCCCTGTTTTGGACAAAAATTATACCATGAGAGTGGTGAGAGTGGGCTGGACAGCTAAACAATGAGGGGAAACTCCCTCAGCTCCATAAAGTCAAGACAAACTGTCAAAAAAGAAACTACAGAGCTCAGAAACTTTTTCTCAGTGTGGATCATATTACAATCCAGTACATAACCTTTAGACAACCCCAGAAAAGTTTCCTGAACGCTTTTGGAAATCACTTGGGGCAAAGAGTCTCTTTTGATTCTCCAGTTTTCTGGGACAACCTCAATCCTGCACTTAGGTTAATCCATCCGCTGCAGTGCCATGCAGTTGGTGCCTGTGACACAGGACTGAACCAAAGCAGATTTCCAGTGATCTACAAACCTGGATGGCATATACAGAGCGCGACCCAGGGCCTCTTACGCAAGTTCAGCCAGCTGTGGCTGTTTGGGCTGTGTGTGCAGGGAATGTGTTTACGTAACGATCATTTGGGATTTTTTCACTTCGTACAGCAGCTTCTATAGAAAGCACAAAGCATGCAGTCGGGATTCTTTTTATTTAAGAGCTTTTTTCACTACAAGTTTAAGGCACAAACAATTTTTTAAAAGTTGCTCTCACTGCAGTCAGCACCTATTTATTTCAACCCCTTATTAATGAAATGCATGAATCATACAGTATGGCTGATTAGTGAAGCTAATACCATTTTACAATGTACAACATAAACAAGTAAACCTCTTATTTATATATAAACTAAAATCTTTTAATACGCATGTGAATTTCTGGATGAGTCTAGATTTAGGCCCCTTCCTGTCCCTTTGCTAACTTTAGAACTGTTCAGCATTATTGGTTCCCATTTTTAGATATTAGCTGGTGTACATAGAGTGTATATAGAACAGCTGGTGTACATGTAGTACACCAGCTCATTGTGGAGTTCAAAGTCTAGTTTCAGTTACTGTTTGGGCAGGACCAAATGTTTTCAAACACAACCTGTAAACTTGCCATGCAATTTCCATGACACAGATAGAGTTTGTTTTCTTTTGCAAGTGTAATTTGTATTCAAAAGAACAAACAACAAACAAACCCAGTGACAGTGAAACCTAGTAAACAACACAAAATTCAAAATTCCCCCTTAAAAGAGTTTTTAACCTTTAGAGTTTAAAGTGGCAGATGAAAGGGCGGGCCTTGCTCATGTGGAAAAATGCAGAACCTACAGTATAAACTCATACTGTGAGCCAACGTTCGAAACAACATGCAGAACTACTGTATATATCACAGCCGTTTTCCCTCAGCTGCAAAAAGCATTAACAAGCAAATCATGAATTCATGTTCAGCCTGAAAATCAGTTGTCTGGATCTTTTTTTTGTGCCTTCTTAACTTAACCAAACCTTAACCACATAAAACTGCAGCATTTTGCTGTTGGAGGCTGAGGTGCACAGAGCTAATTTTAATGACTTTATACTCACGAGTAGTTCAAATATGACAATGCAGAATAGTTTATAAATAGACTTTTCCGTGTAAAATCTCAATTTGCATAAAAAGTTAAATATTTGCATTTCGTATAAAGTAGCAAAAATTGTTTAACTGCACTGCAAACATGTACTGTACTTGAGTAAATGTTAATTACATTCTACCATTGCTCTCCAGTTTATGTGAGCAATTTTCAGCGGTGATATAAAGTCTAACCAGCAGCAACAGTGATAAGGCCATGCTTGGGAGCATCATTTTAAATCTCAGGTGGGAGGAACTGGCATAGATATATATAATAGGAGAAGCCACCCGAGCCTCAGCCTCCCCAGTGTGTTTAATAATATACAGCATGTCCAACTATTAGTCTCCCAGTGTTTCAGGTGCTGCATTCATTTGAGACAACCTTAATGCGTCTCTCCCAGCATGTGCCACTGCCTCCATAATGGTGGCTCAGACTCACGTCCCCATTTTTCCTGAGGCGGAGAATCAGCGCCTGATTTGTGCTAAGCCCTGGACCTTAAATCCCTCTCAGACGCTCATTAATGCGCTCGGTGTGTGGGACCACACCGAGGTCGTGTCACTCTCCTGAGCTCAGACCCCTGCCCTGTGTCTGACAGAGGGATCTTCTCCTCCCCCCTTCCTCCCCCTCCTCTTCATCCTCTCGTTCATTTCCTCTTTAACCACTGTCTCTCACCCTCTGCCACGTTTTGACCTTTCATACTCCTCACCTCCTCCACAGGTAGCTCTAAACATGACAGCAGAAGGGGATAACAGGGATAATCATAAAGCTTTAGATCAAGTGGCCTTCTTTACTCCCACAGCAGAGAAGCAGCAGGATGTTCATCTTTAAAACTTCTACGTCTGCTTTGGATGAACCGAGCTCATGAAAGACTCCGCGTTTTCAGTCTGAACATGTTCGTCCATATTAGTCTGCAGCCTTTTTCATTTTTGTGTCCTGATCAGATTTTTGACTTTTCTAGTAAACAGTTCTACATACAGGTTTAGAAAAGTGTCAGTGTACTGTCGCATTAATAACTGATCACAAATCTGTGCTCTGATTCCCTTGTTAACATACACAAAGACCACTCTCAGGCCTCAGTGTGGGGATTATTTAAAGTTTTGTTGGGGTCCGGCTCAGTCGGACTGAAACCCAAAGAAAACAGAAAAGAGTTCTGTGGGCAGCGGAGCTAAGAGCGAGGCTGGACAGCAGCTTGTGAAATTTTTATGTAACAGATTTTTTCTTTAAATAAATTACAACACATTCACATTATGCTGAAAACAACAGATAAAGCTGGAGACCAGCTGGTGGTGCTGTGTAGTGTAGAGGAGCCTGATATTTCCCTCGGGAGTTAGTAGAAACCAAAACTGAGGTAAAAGGAGGTTGAATACTGGACTAACATTCAGAACTCAACAAAGTTATGCTTCCACTCAGAGTTACGCACCAAACTGATCGGTGTGTCCGTGAGGCCTGAAAAACACTGAATGCACTTCATGCCATAAAACCTTAGCATGCTTTTTAAATATTTTAAATCCCACATTGTTTTCGTCCATGCTTGCTTGGTGGCTGCACTCTTCTTCTTCTTCCACTTCCTTTCCAGCTTACTGCCACCAACTGTCAGTCAGTGGGACAGCATGAAACTAGTGTCAGAGCTGTGTGTTCTGAGTATTCTGACTTTAATCTCAGAATCCTAATTTTATTTATTTATATATTTTGGAATTTTTTTTTTTCCACATGTGGCCCTGACCCTCTTCCATACCTTCAGCACATTAAGTCCACACCTAAAAACCAAACAGTGATGTCACCTGTTTGTAGACTAAAGTTAAGTCATGATCTAACAATGCAACTAAATATAACAAACTGTAGTGACACATGCAAATAAACACTGTGCTTCACTTAAGTTTAAAAAGGGAGTTTTTTGATGACCTAATATCGAGCTCGTAGTGTACACAGCATGTTGATACACCCAACATTTAGCAGCCTTACACAGAAACCACAATATCATCCAGTCATACATCATCCTCTCATTTCACTGTAACTATACAGGCCTTGAAGAAGGTTTTAATCAACATGCCCTCTCTGTGTTGCCACACAAGGAGTCTGCTCGTTCGTGTTCCAGAGGAGTTTTTCAAGTCCCAGAATCTATTTCCAACTGGGCATTTCATCACAGCTGCAAGAGGTTCAGTTATAATTGAATGTTTATTTATTTTATTGTTGCAACACGGCATTTTCCGCGAATTCTGAAAATAATATTCTTTCGTTGGTATTCGAGACTGTTCACAACTTCCATATTGTGTACTTTAATATTCACTCGCCCACATTCGACCAGCAGCCATCCACCCACACACACACACCCACACACACCCACACACACACACATACACAAACGCACACTTTCCCTTGTGTCCACATTGCATCACTTATACTACATTGCAGAGGACTACATCAACAAAGTCAAATATGTTACAGCAGTAAACGTATCACATGATCAACTGGTTGGCCACAGGGCATACGTGACCATTTGAACTGCTCTATAATCATCAAGGAGGTTTTCACTCTTAATCCATTTCTTCTACTTGATGATCAAGAGCAACTGAACTGAAGCAGCTTTAACGAGCAAAGCCGGAAAAGTGGAATCCACGTCAGGATAATATGGGAACACGGTGAAAAGCGAAAAGCAGGAACCATAAGTAATACTTTATATTTCTATATAGACGTGAGCCCTGTCTTCCACAAAAAGATTGCCCCTCCCTGTGTGCGTGACGGGCCAGTGGCTGAGGGTTAAAACTCGACCAGAAGCCATTAGTTGCAACATGAGATATGAGAGCTGGGCTGGAGTTTTGGCTTCCCCCCAAGTCACAGAATGTACTTGAACAAATTCCAGCAGCAAAAGTTAATACGGTCCAGAATGGATTTATATCTGTGCCTCAGATTGTATGTGTCTACAGGAACAAGTAATCTTCCCACCACTGTTTTCCACGTGTTTTCTTCTTCATTTATGAGACTCACTTTTCACTTTTGTTGTCTAATTGACTGCAAACTTGTTTAAAGACACGTTTATGAGGAAAATCTGATATTTTACGTGACTGTACCACAGCTACTGAAAAGTTATTTTTATTTTTAGCCACATTAGAGGCATGGCTCTTGGGATGGCCACCACTTTGGTCCAGACTGGAATATCGCACCAACTTTTCAGTGGATTACCATAATATTTCCTGGCACCCAGAGGATAAATCTTAATGATATTGGTGATCCCTACAGGCCAAGGTTTTCAGTCATACAGTAAAATATCTCAGCATCTCCTGGCACATCTTCATCTCACATAAGTTTGAATTTGTCCAATACTTTGGTTTATGACCAAAACCTGCAAAACTAATTACATTCTCATCAGCCTCAGCCGTACTTTGCTAACATGCTAAACTAAGTTGGTGAATATGGTAAACATACGTGCTAAACATCAGCATGCTAGCATGCGAATTTTAGCCTTTAGCTCAAACCACTTCAAAGCCTGTTTACAGCGTCACAGCATCGCTAACGTGGCTGCAGACTCTAACACTTGCTGTGTCTCTCGGCACTGAACACGTGTCTGTGTGCACACATATGCACTTTTCCCTGCTTTGAACTCCACACCCTGTGTTGATAACAATGCACATGTTTGGTCACATCATTAGTATTGACCAGTCTCTCTAAAATGGATTACAAACCATCAAGCCTCCACCCTCTGGAAGCAGTCAGACGGACAATGAAGATACATTTTATTATCCCCACAATCTATTGAATGACAAACTATTTTTAACTGAAGCTAAGGGAGTGGGGGGTTGTTTTTTGTGCATTGCAGCTATGAAGACATGGACCTATACGTGCAATGAATCACTTGAGGAGAAATTTCTTTGTGGGGAGGAAATGGCTCCCTGCTGAAAACAAAGCCAAGGATGCAGCACACGGTCAATTAATGATAATAAATTAGTTACCACACAGATCTTTCTTTTAATGCAGCTGGCTGCTGCAAACCCATTCCCAACCCCTCAGAGGATTTTTTTCCTATCCACTCCTCCATTTAATATTTGTGCGTGGTAATCAGTCTGTGTGAACACTGCTCCACTGCTGTACCATTAACACTGTAATTGTGTATGAAAAGACACTTGCTGAAGATCAACACGGACTTCAACAGGGCCAAATGTGTATTTCTCTGAGGCTCCCTCATCTCATCCAAGCAAAGATGCAGGAAATATTCTTTTTTCACTTGAAAGCACCTGTAACGTAATCATAAATGTAGACTACAAATTATACCCGAGGATAATAACATGAGTGAATATTTAGAATTTTACTTTTGAAATACAGGAGAAATGAAGATTAACGTCCTTTACTTTAAGGTTTGAAATTAGCAACTGCTCATCAGTATAAAAGAGGCAGCTTGATCAGATTTTATCTTAGTCTTGAGAGGATTTCCGTGAACTACGTTGCACCACATCAGTTCTCTGTATCTGTGCTGTGTTACATCACAGAGGACCCGCTTGAGCAACATCCGCCCCAGTTCACACATGGAAAGATGCTGCCCCCTGTTGTAGAAGATCTGTTGTGCTCGGACTGACAGGCTGTTGGTTACAGCAGCAGTTAATTAGAAATAATTAATTTGAAGTGTAACAGTTGAACACTGTTACTGCTTTTCATGCAATTAGCACCAAACAGGTGCTAATTATTAAGGATGCAAATTATAAAGTCTTTCTGTGGTGTACAACATTTCAGTTAAGAACTATGATTCACTAATTCTGCTTCAACAGCATGTATTTCAGTGGTTGGAGATATTTCTGTGATCATAGCTGAGATCAATACTCTGCCATAAACTGTCATGCTGTAAATATCATGTTGAATAATATGTGAAGAACGAGCAGTATGTTGTTATGGCATGCTAGGATGAACAAATGAAAAATAAAAAGAATAATTTATAACTTCATTTTATTTTCAGTATTATGCAACATTAGAAGTATAAATATCTGTTTTAATATACAACATCTATGACATCCCAAGAGCTTTCCTTGGGCAAAATACAAAACTCAAAACACTTTTATTGCACATATTCTAAAAGACAAACCATTGTAAGCAAGTTCATCTAATACTAGTTTTGCACACAGGAGGAAAAAAAAAGAAAACTGAAAAGACAAGCAGACAAAGAAGAACCTGACATGAAAAAAACATTGATTACTGCACAAACAAATGTTCTTATTAAACATCGTGGTGGCCAGGGAGCAAAGTCTCACACTACTATAAACCACATTACCTGTGACACAGAACATAGATTTGGCAAATCAACAATATACAAAATATACATCCATGATGCTTCGTAAACAAACATTGAATGTGCTTTGAGGATTTAAATGTCAGTCCTCACAGGAAAAATTACAAAGTGTGTGTGTGTGTGTGTGTGGGAGGGGGGAAATACGACATGGTTAATTGTTAAAATAAAAATTCAGTGATTCATTTCAATTTGCAGTCGGGACAAGTGGGGAATTAACAAACCGTTCTAATATTCTTCTTTTCCTCACCTTCTGAACTGAACTATTGGCAAACATTAAGGTGCATTTATTCTCTCACAATACATCAGCAATACATTTACATTAACATCCAATGCAAGTAAACATCAGATTCTTTTAACATTAAAATCTCTGCAATCCATCGTGTGTTTCAGTGTCATTCTTAGATACAGTTTGCCATTTAGATAAACTATATTCTGTCATGTTAAATGAAGTATTTTCTGTTTGACTTGTCGACATAGAGTATATGTGGTAGACAAGATTGTTATTCAAATACTGCATTACATACTTAGTGTCCTAGGCTACTTTCTGGTTGTCATTTACGGTTTTTAATTTAAAGGCATCTACAGTACAGAAACGTGTATATGTGTTTATATATATGTGTTTGTGTAAATTGCAGAAAGTGAATGCTGATATATGACAGCGTATATGTGTAGTACCGAGTATTTGCACATTGCACAAACAAATGTATGTTGTGGACATGAACTACGCGAATAATCAGGATTCCTTATTTAAAATCTTTACCCAGGTGAAGCTTTAAGCTGCTGCTCATTATGAAGAATGAGTCCGAAACACTAACACACAACTTCAACAACACGGACCGAAGCCTGACATCAAAGTTCTCTGAAACACTGACAGTGAAGCACTTTTGTGTACTTGTCTTACTCACGACTGATCTTGTATCACTCTGCACAGACGTGGACATAACCAGAGATGATGCCTTAAAAAAGCCTTTAAAAAAAATCTACTGCAGAAATGATTGGCATACATATGCAGAGCTGCTGCTGGTTCATCTCATGAATCAAACACAATATTTCATATTTTACACAGTCGTCATTCTTCAAGCCGCGGTCAGCCAGCAAATACATCGTCAACAGTAAAGACATTCCTGGGAAACGCTGACAGCCCTCACAGTTTTGTTATATAATGCTACATTTTGAGAAATAGCCCAGTTACCCCCTCACGCCTTTTCCTTTCTCTTCAAGTTCATTTTGGAACATGTGGAAACATGTTAAACGTCACAAAGGAGAGGACGCCTTTGATGAGACACGTCACAGTAGCTTACTTCAGACCACAGAGTTATCAAGCTGAACATGATACTCTAATGTTTGAGCATACAAACATGACACTGCAAAATCTATACATATAATACAAACAACAATCATGTTAAGCCCATGTATCCCAGTTTTACAGTGTTATCATATTTACACCATATTGCATAAAAATCAAAAATCTATGTACAGATGTCAGAGGAATGTGAATAAACACCACATCTTGCTAAGAACAGCAAGTTTTATTTCCCATAATTCTAAGGCCCCTACACTAATTAATGATTTCTAGAACCGTAAGATGATTCTGTGTTTTTTTTTTTTTTTAAGTTTTAGGTGAAAAGCACAGGACATAGTGCATTTCCTCTGTGTACCACTGCACAAAAGCCAACTTTGAGACAATCTGATTACACTGAACAGACACATGTGATTCATTTGCTAAATTGCTCAGCAAAATTGTGTGGTCTAGGTCTACTGCATTAAAAGACGTCAACATCAGGTCCTTCGAGTCTAGAAGTCAGAGTGCAATTCAAAAATCATTTATGGCACTGACTCTCCAGTACATCACAACCTTTGTAAGGCTCCTCCCTATTGCCCCTGACATACCGATTGCACAAAGCATTCTGCGATGAACAGAAACACAACTTCCAAACATTCACTTAAAAGCAAATCACTAAATTCAGAAAATACCACAAATTATCAGCAAGTGATTGCCTACATTCAGACCTAGAAATGTTTACTTGTGTTGTCATATGTCATCTTATTAAACCCCCCCCCCCCCACACACACACACACACACACACACACACACCTACCTCTCTATGAGCATGTAACAGCTTGCCCGGTCCTCAAACAAAAAAAAAGAAGGCATGATGATGGCTGCACAAACCATTTCTAACATGTTATTACATCTGGATTATGAGACGTGATAAAGTCAGCTGATATTTTCTCTCCTCCCTCTCTACTTCTTGTTACTACGTGGTGACTCCTTCTGCTGCTTGCACCTGCCACTGTCTCTGTCCAAACTGTCTTTCTGCGCAGACGGAGCAGCTCTGGATGCGTCTCTTTTTGTGTTTTTCTGCATTGGCGTGACGTCTTGAACCGTTTCTTTTTTCTTCCTCTCAGCCTGCTCCTTCCGGCTGGAGGACACCTGTTTGTCAGGGGTGGTGGTTCTGGTATCTGGGTCCTTGTGACTGTCCGGTTTCAGCGTTTCAGGCTTGGGGCCCTCCTTCAATATCTTGGCGACAGTCTCCTGGGGCCCACAGACGGAGACCCTGGCTGAGACGGCTCCAGTGCTCTGCGAAGGCGTTTCTTTTTTCGCTGCAGGTTTGGGCAGCACTGGTGGTGAATCAGGCTGAGATGAAACATTTGACGGTGGCAGAGGCTCCTTCCTGAGCTGCTGCAGCTGATGCGGAGGTGCAGTATGAGGAGAGTTGATGTCTTTTGGTTTTGAGTCATGATGGTCTTTAATGACTGGGGCTTGGTTTTTGGGTGAGGGGTCTTTGTGTTTGGCATCAAGACTTGGTTTAATAACTGGAGCTGGAGCTACAGATGTCTTTAGAGCTGGAGAGGAGGGGGCAGCTTTAGGAGGCAGAGATTTTGGCTTCGAGTCGGTGTTTTCTTTTACTATATGAGCTGTGGTTGCTACAGAGCTTTTGGGCTGGGTTTCTCTTTGCTTCATGTCAATGAGAGTGGAAGAATGTGGCCGCTGCACCGATTCCTCCCGCTTTACGTCAACTCCAGCGGATGGCAACGAGGCTTCTTTCCGCTTAGCGTCATGGGTTGCTTGCATGTTTGAAGCTGAGAGCGCTGATTCTTTACAGAGATCTCTCTGTTTTGAATTTGGACTGCCCTTAGCTACTGAGACGAGAGGAGCTGCACTCTGAGACTTCACTGTCTCCTTGTCTGCCTTCACGGTGCTGTGTAGCACAGGTTGTGGGTCAGGCTTCGACTTACTTTTGGGACTCACAACAATTTCGTTCGCAGTTGCTGAAGCCGAACTTTTCTGTTTGGTTGAAAGGACCACAGTGTTTTCTTTCACACTGACGACAGTTTCTTCTTTTTTAGAGGTGCAGTATTGTGAATCAGATGATTTGTGTTGTGCTTTTTCAGCTGGATAGTTCTTTGATTGCTGCTCTGAGTCTTTCACGTTGCCATTATTCTTTGTCTTTGGTGATATGGGATCTTCCCTCTTCTGCATCGATGCGCTACTGCTCTCTACTTTACCAACAGACACAGTGTTTTCCTTTATGTTTATACTCAGTGTGACTTCTGCAGCATTTTGTAATGAGGTGCCGGAGTTCACTCTAGAAACGTCTCTCTTCAGCTCCACTTTTGGTTTTGCCTCCGCTTTTGCAGCTGAGCCTCCTTTATCCCCGACCGCTTTCACAGCCGACCTGTTAGAGTGCACACTGTCCTCACTGACGGATCTTTCAGAGCTGTCCTGGCCTTCTGATTTTGAACTGCAGGATT
Source organism: Toxotes lorentzi (assembly GCA_037833715.1). Taxonomy (NCBI): domain Eukaryota; kingdom Metazoa; phylum Chordata; class Actinopteri; family Toxotidae; genus Toxotes; species Toxotes lorentzi. The sequence goes on along the minus strand of JBBMJY010000008.1, from coordinate 17,036,934 downwards.
TATTGTCATGTACAGAACCAGACGCTGTTGTTGCGACAGAAAGCTGCGGCTCTGTATTTGAAGAGCAGATCTTCTGCACTTGCTGTTTTGAAAGCACAGTCTCTGGAACGTGAGCAGATGCAGAGCTGTTCTGTACATTCACCTTAGGAACAGAGACCATGTTCGTGGTCTGCGCATTAGCTGGTTTTTTCTCACAGCTCTGACGTTGAACCATATCCAGACCTGAGTTTATACTCCGCTTCAGTGACACAGGTAATGCGTCACTGGCAGCCGCAGCCAGAGTCTCTGCTTGTGTAAGTGCGGGGGGACTTTTTATGTCCACCTCCAGCTTTGGTGATGTGAAAGAGGCTGCTGTCTTGGTGCTGGCAGCACTTTGTGATGTAGTGTGTGCTGTGACTTCCTGCTGCTCCACTTCATCCTCCTGATCTTCATTGCTGACTTCCCTTATGGAGGGTGTTTTTCCACAGGAGGAGAAGTGGGAGCTGTGTCGAGGGCCCCTATGTTCGTGAGCCAGTGATGAAGTGGCCTTCATGCCGGGCCTGCTCTCTTGTTTCATAGCAAAAGTTGAGGCCTCCACTTTGGTGGTTGGGGCCTTTAATGATTCACTATGCCTATCCTGTGTTTTCTCATCACATGTACTGATTTTCACTTCTGTGACTGTGTTATTTGGCTGCTCTTTGGAGACAACTATGCTATTTAGAGAGGAAACAGCTTCGGGGTTCGGGGACCCGGTCAGGAGACTCTTCAGCTTGTCTGTAGTTTTCATCTGGGGGATGGTTATCTGTCTCTCAGTGGGGCTCTGAAGCCAAATTGGAGGACTCACAGAAACAGAGTCACTTGTGTTCTCCGTCATCTTGGATAAACAAGTTTCTGTTTTGGAGACTCTGGGCCCAGAGAGCAGGCCAATATCCAGGGTGCCCTCCAGAGGTTTGAGGGAGGAGACGTGGCGTCCTTCAAGTTTGTATTCAGATGATGTCTTTCGAAGGGGAGACTCTGCCGAGGAGATGAGCTGCAGTTTTTCCACAGCGCTCTCTCCTCTACCGGAAAAAAGCTTGGGGGCCAGACCTTCAGGGCTGGAGATAACACTTCCCAGTCCTGCCTTCATGTGGTCATGAGGCATGGCCGTGTCCAGCTGCAGGCTCTTTGACCTGGTGGAGCCAAAGTGGAGGTTCTCATGGATGCCAGAAGACAGCCGGCACATGCAGTCTTCTCGTTCTTCGAATGACAGCCTCTTCCTGGTGAACTCGATGTTGGGAGCTTTGAAGTCCAGTCTGTCCGGCTTCATGTTGTCTTTACCCTGCCTGGAGTGCTGCCACTCTGGGTGAATGGAGCAGAGAGTTGTCCGGAGTCCTCCTTCATTTTCACTGCAGCCCCCAGGTGGTTCAGTGATGCCCTCAGAGACTCGCGTGGTGAGTTTCTTATACAGGACATCTTTAAGTGTGGTGCTGGCAGCTTTGGCCTCCAGAGGCCCAGACTCTGGGCTGCTCTGGGGTTTGTTTTGCCCTCGGACCAGAAAACTTTCATCCCTGTCATCACCACACAAGGCAGATGAGTCAGATTCCCACAGGGCATCTTGCTTCTGCAGAGACTCCCTCCTCTCTGACCAGTCCTGCCTCTTCACAACCATCTTGGACTTGAGTTTTTCCTTGTCGAGATCCTCAACAGACTCCTGTCGACCCATCTTGCGACTGGCAGGCCTCTTTAAGCAGCCCTGCTCAACGGGTCGTACACGGGTGATTGCCAGCGGCTCGCAGGCTGTTTCTTCCACACTCTGCAGGACAGTGTAATCCCGCTCCCCAGGCCTCAGGTCCTCATCCTGCACCTCTTCTTGGGTCACCTCCAAGCTGTGTTTTCTGGGACACAGGTGCTTCTTATCTCCTGTGTATGAGGGGGACAGCTTCTCCTCAGACTGGACTCGTTTTAGGAGTGGGGACCGAGGTGGCTCAGCGCTTTTGGGGCGCACAATGTGGCGTACAATTGTGGGTGGGGAATGTATCTTGGTAGGGAAGGCTTGGGTTGTCTTGGAAATGGCAACAGAATGTCCACTAAGAAGGGGAGAGGGTGAGCGCTGAGGGGATGTTGGCTGGGGGGTGGGTGAGGGTGTGCGAGCCAAAGGAGAAAGGGGAATGCTACCAGCGGACTTGCGGCGCCCCTGACGAAGCCTTTGACCGGGCAGTTTGGAGCCGAGGCCGTGGAGGGTGCTGGGACGAATGTGGCCTGAGCCTGCCGGGGAGTTTGGAGCGCTGGAGCTGGGAGAGCTGCTCTGGGAGGAGTTGCCACCTGGAAGTTAAAAGGATAAAAACAGTGGATATCAGTAATTAAACATAACATATGAAACAAAGATAAACAGTAAAATGTGAATGATATTCACGCTCATCACAATAAGTTGAGATCTCCACCTGAATGGGTGAAATCTGGTGCGGGGCGGAAGGTGGCGGTGGGGGAACGAGGGGAGAGACTGTGGGTAGGGGAGCCGGGGAGACTCTCACCAGATGACAGGGAGTGGTTGAGGGAGGAGAAACTGCGGCTTGTGTGCAGGAGAGGAGAGGGCTGCATGGCAAAACGCCTGAAAAGGGAGCGTCGCCTGGAAAAAGAGGAGTGACAAAGAAAAAAAGAAATCAGTTCACTCCTAAAATTCTTTGTTTAAAATGACTTAAAAGTACATCTACAAACTATAACAGTTACTAAAAAAGGACATTAGGTGGTGCTAGTAAGTAGTATAATATGCACATCTATTATTCAAAACTATAAAATCAGGGATTAAAATTGTATTCTTGTAAATTCTGCTTATTCTTCTGCTAATTCTTGCATTTCTATACTATATATTTTTTAAAAATCTCATAATACATATACATTTCCATGTTTTCCTTTAACTTCTTTAGAGGCAAAACAACCTGTTGATGCTCACGGCTAATCACTCACACATTCAAATGTTCCCTCAGTGTCGTTTAACAGCCCCCTACAGGCCAACAGGAGACACAGTAATAGCTAAACACTTGAAATCGAATAGTTAATTCACTCACACAGCAATTAACTTTTTATTTCTACCTTTCTGGTGTCTTCTCCTTCTTGGGCTTTTTGGCACATCTGACCATCTTGCTCCTGTAGCTGTTCCTCCTGGCCGGACCAGTTTTTATTGAGGTATTCTCAAAGGGGGTTGTGGAGATGGCCACTTTACTACCACTCTGAAAAGGAAGGACACAACTTTGTATCAAGAGACGTTTTATATTCCAGATAACGTTTGTGGCGACATTACCAGGGTCAGACTACACAACTGTTCATTTTAAAGGGTTTTTACTTCCTACTACCTGTTCTTCTCAGCAGACTCACTGAGGTGTCTCTGCACACTCTGAGGTGTAGTGTTCTTGAAAACATTTAAACCGAGCAGCTGCAGGTCGAAGAGAAACACACATTCTCATTTACCTTGAGCAGGAGCTCCACCACTTCAGTGTGGACAAGGCCGTGGACTGGTTCTCCGTTGACATGAGTAATGAGGTCTCCAGCTTTGAGTCCTGCTTTTTGTGCAGGCCCACCATCTTCCACATTCTGATTAACAGACACAAGAGACATTTCTTATGATCTTTTTCTCTTCACAGACCCCCTTCTTCTGTAAAGCTTTAAGGTGCTGTCACATCTGTACTTTAGATCATTTGGTCCAGAACAGTGGAAAAAAAAAAGTTATGCATTGTTTTAGCTCTGGTTTGGTTCCTGTTCACATTGGCTCTTTACAAATGAACCAAGATGAGGAAACAGGTAATCCACTGATTGGACAGTTTTAATGACTGTCATCTCGCATCATCAGTGCTACATAAACAAAATAAACCTTACAGTTTATTGATCTGATCGACTTACCCAGACCATGTGATAGACAGTGTAGATGTCACTGTCACAAGCATACACCCGGATTGCCCTCAGCGTGAAGCCGAACTTCTTCCCAGAGCTGTGGATGACGACGGGTTGCCGTGTGTTGGCGGCGCAGAGGGAGGAGTCTCGGCTTGGAGAGGAGTCTCGGGAGGAAGGGTCTGAGGAAAGGGAGTAAGGAGATAGGGGGCTGGCCAGCGGGGACACCCCGAAGATATCTGGAAAATAAGAGACGATCACCACCTGAGCAGGTTTTTTTATTTAATCAATCACACTTTTACTGCCCCTCAAGTCGGTAGTGAGGTGCTGCTATAAAGCTCATGAGCCTGGTTCATTCTCCTGCTGTGGGTGAAACTAATGGGATTTTCTCCCTCCCAGCAGTGAAGACCTCTTGCCCCTGCCTTGCCTGCTTACTTTCCTTGTCAGCAGCGTGTACTCAGCTTCTAGCTCGCAGCCACTCTATAAAAAGGAGCTCACAGCAGGTGTCGTGTTGGGCCAATTTCTCACAGATCTATAGTGTGCTTTCATCTCTTTCACATTATTTGTTCCATGTCTGTTGCTGTTATTGCAATTCTTGACACGATACTGCTCTGACTCGCTTCAAACTTCAACATCCTGGCTGAGGTCATATTTTTCAGTCAACGTGTGCACATATAGGTACGCTTCTTATTTATTTATTATTATGCATGTATATGAACGTCAGTGTATGTTTTTCAACTTACCACCGGGGATCATAAGGGAAAGGGCACCAGTTGACACTGACTTTGGGACTTTTGCCACGGCTCCGGTCTTCTCTGCAGCACTCTCAGGCCGCAGAGAGGTGGTCTGAGCTGCCTGGTCTGCGGAGGTATGGCTGGTACTGTCGGGGCTCTCCACCCCTTCACCTCTGGGTGTCAGTTGATCCAGATGTTCTGAGAAACTTCCTGTGTATTACAAGAGATGTGTGCTGAGTGAACCACAGCTCCCAGCCAAGAAATAATCTGAGTGTTTTAAACAAACAAGATGTAACATGTTGATTAGTGAGCTTTAGAGGTGCTGCTTGGTGGATTTTGTTGCCTTTGAACAGAGCCAGGCTAGCTGTTAACCCCTGCTAGCCATCTTTATGCTAAGCTAAGCTAGCCTGCTGTAGCCTCAGATAGACTTTTCTTCCAACTCTCAGCATGAAAGTGAATAAGCACATTTTTCAAAATGTCAAAATATCAAATACCACAGAAGGATCCTATGTGTTTTTAGACAATGTCACTTCGTACCAGAGAGCGTGGCTCCGCTGTGGGTGCTGCCTGGAGTCGTAGCATCAGGCTCATCCTGCGGGAGCTGCCCGATGGAGAAGGAGGCCTTGCTGGGGTCACCGAGGCCCGAGGTCTCGTCCCCTTCGCTCTCAGCTGAGATGGCAAACTTTGGTAGCAAGCTGGACCGGGGGCCCTGATTCATACTGTCTGTGTCTGTCGAGTGGGACAACGAGGGCCTGAGTGAATGAGAGAGAGAAAAGATATCTGAATGTTTTAAACGAACTCGAACTTTAACAGAATTATTAAGTGAAAGAAGAAACTAAATGCATTTACGTAAGTGCAGTTCTGAGGCACTTGTACTTTACTTGAGTTTTTCCTGCTTTATTATTCCAAATGGAAATTTACTGTTTACTCCACCACATTTATGCAACATGTCATAAAATTTAACAACTTAAACTGTACCAAGCCTCTGAGAGTGACTTCTGGGATTTAAGATTAAACCAGTGGTCCCTAACTTGTTTATTTTTGGCTTGTGTCCCCTTATAAATAACAGCGTCCAGCCTCTTAGGAGGGGCAGAGCAAGTACTTTTACTTTTACTAATATCACCAGTTTGTGAGACAATGCAAATATCTGTTTGTAACCAGCAGTGGCTTGGCCACATACCAACAGCAATTAAATTTCTGTTACTAATTCCAACTGTAAGCAAAAAAGGTCTTTTCATCTTGTGTTTAATATGTTATCTGTGTTCAGGCACATTCAACTGCATATCTAATCTCTGCTTCATACTGCACAGCGTTTATGAACTCCAGCATACATTTCAGCAAAGTCTGGCGTCCAGCTGAGAGAGTCCACAGTCAGTGGGCTCTCGCTCTTCTTCTCCTCCGTCTCTCCTTTCTCCTCCAGGTGCCCACGAGACAAATCCAGGCTGCTGTACACCTGACAACCACACAGAAATGATGACTCACTTCAGCACATGCAGGTTATACATACAACATTTTCTTCTATATCTTCTAATGGAAATTGCCAGGTTAAGATTAAGTCACAAAGAGCCACTGAAAAATGTAGTTTATCTATATGGATGGTAAAATAGTTATTGAGACCTTATATTTATATAGTAGGGTATTTAACATTTGCAGTCTGTGTTAATGCAGACTTCATCATGTCATTGTGGAGTTTAGGTGTAGCTGAGGGGAAGGTGCAGCAGAGCACAGCACTTCCTGTAAGATGCCGTGCTGCTTTTCGAGACACGCTGTTGTGCTTTCTTTTGAAGTGAGAGGGGAACATACTGCAATGCAGCACAACAGTGACTCCCAGCTTGTATGACTGTATTGTGCATTGTGTTCCACACCACCGGAAAAAAAAAAAAAAAAAATCTGATTTGCAAGTGGAAAATATATGCAAAGCCGAAATCTACATTTAATGCTGTGGGGGTAAGGAGGAAGAGGGGTGGATGGGGGGGGGGGGGGGGGGGGGGCCCTTTCCCTGTAAACCCCCCCTTTCCCCCCTTTTTTTCCCCACAAAAAAAGGT
>JBBMJY010000008.1:16999816-17030215 GCA_037833715.1 Toxotes lorentzi | reverse complement strand
CCCCCCCCCCCCCCCCCCCCCCCCCCCCCCCCCCCCCCCCCCCCCCCCCCCCCCCCCCCCCCCCCCCCCCCCCCATCTACATATAAAATACCAATTGCTCATGCTTTCTTTCCCACGAGAAAAGGGTCGGGACAGATGACGGCATCAGCTCATTTACATCACTAACACCTTTGGCGGTAATGATGATACAAACATGTTAGTTTGAGGCTAGTAAAAATTTGCGAGGGGAGATTAAGGACGCACCTTTGAGAATCTGTGAGAACAAGAGGAGAACTGCCGCAGCTCCACGTTGAAGTCTTCATCATTTGTATCCTCTTCCTCGGTCTCCAGGTGATGGTATCTCTCAGAGCGAGCTGGGAAGTTTATATTTCAGATCTTTTTTTTATTGCATTCAGTTATTACGGGTTATTTTAAGGGCCACAGAGCGATTTGGAAAGAGGAAAATGGATTATAAGTACCCTGAAGCACAGGCTTTTTCGTTCGAATTTTCACTCCCTTTATTTATAAGCTTTGTACTGGAGTCACTACATGTCTTAACCGGGCATGACACTTATTTCAAAATATGTTGGGTAACTTAGAAATAACTTGACAAATACACTGTCAAAACCTTAACTGAAAGAATTCTGAGTGAACTTGTGACCCCCTCTCATTTTTTGGTTTTTAATGTGTTAGATAACTCACTGTCGAAGTAGCTGGTGTCGTCTTCAGACTCGAGCTGTGGAATAAACTCAGCCTTCTGCCTCAGCAGCCCGTTCCAGTCCAGGTTGTGGAAAAACTGATGCTGCTTTACTTCGGCAGCTCCACCTGCAGATGATATAGATGCGAACAAATCACTCGTTTCAATATAACTTTCAGCACAAATGTGAAAAATTGCTTGTGAAGACAACACACAGGCAAAACACTGACATTGAACTCTGTGTCAGTTAAGTCACAGGAGGTGAAGAAACGCTTACGCCATGTTTTTCTTTTTCCCTAGTGGCTGCAGGCCAAAACCGATATCATGACCATAAATTATGCAGTACAATTTCCTGCCTGTGACCTTTCGTGGAATAGCAGGAGCCTTTGTGAATGGCAGCCTGGTGAGGGGAGATCTAGATGAACAAGGTGGTCCAGATGTCCCCGGAGTGAACTGGCTACATGCATCCTTCTGATTAAAAGCTTTTGTTCCAGGTCATGGGCACTTTTACATCTGCAGAGCCACACACCCGATCAAGCATGGAACTAGATACATGGACTGGCAAAGTAATAATTGCAATTGATCAAAGGGAAGAGGTGAGCAGGCCACAGGATAAACTGCTCTGCTGTTGGATGACCTCAATTTCTTCCCCGGTGACTTGGAATAATGAGCAGTGCTGAGGTGGCACTCTAACGGTCACACGAGGATTTATGGTGGCCTGTCGAGTCAGAGTCGAGTTACAGGCGCTGCCACATTTTCTTTGCTCTTTGTGTTTGTACCTGCGCCCATTCGTTCCAGGGGATTCTGTCTGAGCAGCAAGGTGATGAGCTCCTGAGCGTCAGGAGGTGGGGCATCCTCTCCCTCAGGCCAGTTGATCTCATCTGGAAACACACAGCGCATGCAGCCGGTTTGAATCAAAAACACTCCACGTACAAACGGCCCATGAAGCCCAGTTGCTTGTTTGTAAGAGATGGTTTTGGAGTTGGAGAAAATCAGGATTTTCTCATAAAATACATAAACCTGTGTCTGAGTAACAGTATTGTAAGATGCTCATTCACGCAAGGAGCAGAAAACAAACTAGAATAACAAAGAATTTATGAGAAGTTGTTTTCAAGCCTTTAAATGCATGAACAGAAAACTAAATAGTCAAAATAACAAGAAGCTCAAACTGCATAATTAGTTTTTTGGATCTAGCGACCTGGTCAGACCTTTTGATTTTTAATAAGATGGCACATAGAACCTGGAAGAAATATCTGTTATCAGGCATATCACACCGTTACTGCCTGTTTGTGGCTGTTTAATGAATGTTGCTAATGTTCGTCAGGCTGTGATGATTTGATGTGAGTTTGGAGTTTAGTGAGTCACTTGGTGACAGCTGATAGGGGCACAGACCGATGACTTTGGATGCATCACAATCTTATGCTCACAATTTTTCAGAGCAAAAAAAAAAAAAAAAAAATTCGACTAAATAACACTTTTAAACTGTGTACTGATACAGTTTGTTATGATTGAATCTTTTCCTGTTTACACACAAGAAAGGTTTAAATAACACATCTGGCACATATCGAATGTCACATATATTCTGACAGTAAACAGCAGGCTTTTCTGACATGCTGATGTTATTACAATCCAGAACGAGGCGGGTACTGTGCTTCTCCTACTTCTGTTCTTCTAGTCTAGAGTAATTACTGCTATTACTGCTAATTCAATGAGCCATGTTAGCATGCCAGATGTCTGTATCAAAATGTGGTGTGTAGTTAAAAACATTTGGACACGTGAGGATGAGTGCAACATGCAAATTTATCTTTAAACAGTATTGCTTCACAGCAAGTTGTTCTAAATGCTGAAAATGTCCACATATAATCTACTATCACAATGTGGCAATGCATTGTATGCTTAAAACAATTATATTAGATTACTACTACGAGCATAAATGTATTGAAAATGTTTTTTTTTAAATTCTACAAGTGAATTTCATATTTTGGCTTCGCCTGAAAACCACTTCTACCTAATTGCGACCAACTGAGGCTGACATCTGCAACACTCTGCTCTGAAGTGCTCCTTTCAAGACATCTTCACCAGCAAAGTCAGACGGATGAAACCTAGTTCTAGGATGCAACTATGATGTTGAATGAGACAATTTACATGTGCTCGAAGCTTCTAGTGAAAAGCCTCATGGATAAGCAATGAAAAGGGGCAGCAAAGCTCGTCTGTGCCATGCTGATTGTCTGCTCTGTGCACCGTTTGTCCCCCATTTTAATCAAATTTGGGAGTGGAGATATGAATATGTATGTGCGGCCTGAGGCCACGGTGGCATGCATTCAGTGTGTTCAGGCCCTTTTAATTAACAGTCACTCTCAGAGGCTCGGTACAGTTTGATTGAGAGCATACCAAATCAGTCATGGCATGCCATTCATTTCCATGGCACAGACAGCGGCTGTTATCCAGCAGCTCCACATAACAATTCATCTGAGCCACAACGCAGACAAGATAAAAGCTATTGCTTTCAAGATTAAGAATTTCTCTGCGCTGCTGTCACCAAGAGACTACAAGAGAATGAAGAAACATCATCATAATATTAAAACTTCACTAGTGGTCCAAAGTCAAGCTAAATCCACTCACTGCCATCTGTTTTACTGCTGGCCTTCTGGGAAATCTCAGTCTTCAGTAAATTGAGAAATATGCACACCATCTAATTCCATGTGGTCACTATGCAAATTCACATCTCAGTGAGGTTTGGGAATTTCTCCTGATGTGCTCGACAGTCTTCATGCCATATGTTGAGAGAATTTGCCTAAATCACCTCTAACAGTAGAAAAAAAGTCTGTTGATTCCTCAGTGAAATTTCATGTTATGCACTATGACTAAAATATTCAGTCTCACTTAATGGCTGGAGAAAAAAAAAATTACTGGCTTAAATTGGCAAGGAAATCTGTTTTGGCCGATGCTAACTGATGACGCTGGACTGAGGATCACACATCTGTCAGGGAGGTTTGAGCAGCAGTCACTGTCAGGCAAAAAAAAACATTACAAGAATGTCACAGAAAGGCAGACACAGAGATGTCACGTGAGAGGAGGGGGAGGTAACACTGACCACTGATGACCTGTCCGAACAGCTCCTCCGGTGTGTCTCCGAAAAAAGGCACACAGCCCACAAGGAACTCGTAGAGGATGATGCCCATTGCCCACCAGTCCACCGGCTTCCCGTAGCCTTGTCTCAGGATCACCTCTGGAGCAATATACTCAGGGGTTCCACATACCTATACACAAAAAAATGAACCAACAAAAGACATATTTTAAACACAGTGAGGTTTGTATATTGTCATACAGTCCATCTCTACAGCTCAGTGAGATTTACCTGCTTGTCCGAGAATTCTCTGGCATCTTTCTCTATATGTCCCTCATACAGGTTAGTGGTCATGTTCATCAGTCCAACTTTGGACAGCCCAAAGTCTGTGAGCTTAATGTGCCCCATTGATGTAACCAGCAAGCTGGGAGGAAGAGGGACACGAAGGAGAGAAGGGAAGAAATTCATTAAATGTCACAATAAAATGATGAACTCAGACTCCATCCAGTTGTCTTGCTACTCTTTTTTTTATTTAATTTTTTTTTACATGAGGTTTGTGCATGATCATAAACTCCTCTGACACAGCAAACACCAAGTCTAAGAGTCGACAGCCGCATTAGCAACTCTGTGATGCTGTGCTCAGCCACAGTGCTGCTAACATGGCGCTCCATTAAAGATTATTGATATGTGAATTTATCCTGAAGGCAATTTGTACCAAATTACATGGAAACTCAACCTATAGCTGCTGTGAATTTCACTCAAAACCTCTTAATGGCCCTGGGGGTAAAGTCAGGGGACCACCGAAATGATTTGGATTCATCCTCTAGGGACCATTAACGTCTGTACAAAATGTCAAGGCAATCAACTGACTGAACTTTTGTTTCACGTCACAGACATGATGTAGATGGCTCAGCACACGACTATGTTTGCTCTGTTGTTATTATTGTGACCAAAACACGGACACTAATAACTAATAAGGGGTTGTAAAAGCATGAGAACATTAACATTTCATTCTCCTGTGTTAATAAAATTTGTGAGGTCTCACTTGTCTGGTTTGAGGTCTCTGTGGACAATGCCATAGTTGTGGAGATACTCCAGAGCCAGTACCGTCTCTGCAAAGTACATCCTGGCCATATCCACAGGCAGAGGACCCATGTTCTTCAAAAGCGTGGCACAGTCTCCCCCTGTAAAGATCAATGGAGTGAAGTTACAGATGTGCTTGGCGTGACACACAGGAGACACGCTTTCAGCAGCAGCACTTTGTACTAAAAGAAAAAAAAAAAAGAAACAGCTGCTGACCTTCAACATATTCCATAACCATGCACAGGTGCCGCCGAGTCTCAAAGGAGCAGTACATGGACACCACAAAAGGGTTCTCAGCAAAGGTGAGGATGTCCCTCTCCACAAAGGCCTGCTGTATCTGGTTCCTCAAAATCAGGTTCTGCTTGTTGATCTTCTTCATGGCAAATCGCTGTTTAGTTTCCTTGTGGCGAACCAGATAAACAGCTCTGTGGAATAAACAGTTTTACAAGTCAGGTGGGGAAAGAACTGATTAAAACGGCTCGGCTTTCAAGAACAAGTTGACAAATTCAAGGTTGACCAGCAAACCTGTTTTATTAGCTATTGTAATGAAAATCTAATGGAAATACATGGAAAAACGGCAATAAGCAGGCAGAAAGGAAAAAGCCCAATATGGCAAAAAATTCTGAAGGGGATTTTTTTTGTGAAAATAACATGCCCTCTACTATCAGAGATTAGATAATCTTGTATGCAATAAAATGTCCTTACCCATAGGCACCATTGCTGATGAGTTTTGTCATCTCAAAGTCCAATTCACAGGGTTTTCGCCGGGACCGCAAGGCTGTGCTCAGGCTCTGAGACTGAGGGCAAGAAGAGAGACAAACACTGAAACAAATCAAAAAGATAAAATCTGTATTTCACTGGTATGCCTGCGGTAAAGATGGAGCAGATCAATACAACAATCAGTTCCTGAGTGCTTACGGAGTCGTCTGTTTCTGGGGTTTCTGCGATCCCGCTGTCACAGCTGGTCAGCTGAGCAATTTCTACGGAGGAAACAGAAAAAAGTTAAAAAAAAAAAAAAAGCAGAGATGAAGTTTATCAATCAATCAATCAAACTTTATTTATATAGCACCTATTGTGCAGGTTAGTGCAATTCAAAATGCTTTACAGGCAGATTAAAGGCAACAGATTAAAAACAACACAACAGATAAAAGACATTTAGAAATACAATAAGAGGGAGCAAAAATAATTATAATATGAATACAATAAAATGAAACAAATATTGACGATTAAACTTTCTAATCGAATCATTTTAGAAATTAAAGGCTGGTGTGTTAGAAATACACGACTTCATGTGAAGCCTACGAGCGTGTTCGGCAGTGCAGTTTTTGAGACAAAGGAAACCTAAATGCTGAGAAACAAAACAAAAAAGCAGACTTTAGCCTTAATTCACCTATTAAATCTGAGGTGCTGACTCCAAGATAATCTGAATTGAAAATAAACGAGGCAGAAATCAGACGCAGCAACACAAACACATGTCTAAGACTCATTTTGAAAATCACCACTGCAGAACAAGAGCTCATTATAAACCACCTTGCATCTTTTCTGTGTGTGTGTGTGCAACCACACCAAAGTCCATGTGTGTAATTTCACAGGGGGGTGTTTGTCTAGTCCCCGGAGAACCCGTAAACACATTTCCACTGCTATTTAACATCTGTCCTTCCTTGTAGGTTTGCTTCAGGCACACAAGGCACCGGGCAAACGAAACACACGAGACACTCAGGGGAAATGAACGGAGAGATTGGCTGATGCACCAGCCTGTGTGGATCTGTATGAGGTCTGTGGGGAAGCCATTCCTTTCTAATTAGTCATAATGAATGTTGTTGGATACTGAATCTGGAGAGACAGAGGGTCATTAAAAAGACGGTCTGTTCCGTACAGGACATTAGTCAAGAGTGTCTTTTGTCTCTTAGTTCCCTCCGTCGCTCTGTTCACTCATTCCTTTACAGCTTCACCACAACAGATACCCTGTGTTCAATCCGGTTATATTTACCACATCGCTGACATGTTGCTGTCAGTGCAGGAGCTGCAATACTCAGCACTTCAGTGGATTTTTAGAAGAGAAAAGCCATTAATTATGAGCATTAATGGTGGAATAACAGTAAACGGAGTCCTTCCTGCACCTTCCAGAGGATCCCGTGTGAGTCCCAGCTGGCTGATGATGTAACGAGGGATGTCGGTTTTGATGCCCTGGCCCTCTTTAGCGTGTCCTTCAGCAGCCTCCAAAAGGTGGTAAAATTCCTCTGGGTCAAACTCCTGCAGACACAGCACCACACTTTTAGTACATGCTGATGTGAACATGACAACACAAGAAGTTTTAATGGAAGTAAACAACATGTTTGTGGTTTTTATACCAGGACCTGGTGTTTCTGTGGTTTTACTATTTTCTTTGGATCAGACAAGATCTTGTACACCTCGTGTACACTTGGGGGCAGTGGACACACACTGACAACTCTACACTGACATTATTATCACCTTTCAAGTTGACATGGTGAACTGGTTAGATAACAGCTATTTATTTACACATCCAGCAGACACAGAGCAACGTTATCTTTTATTTGGAGGTGTATTTCTTGCCAAGTCCAACATTCCCTCTTTTTAGCTCTGTTTTGGGTCTCTACCATTTCCCGAGGGAAATATCGGGCTCTTTAGCTGCTAAAGGCTCCACTGTTTGGTGCTGAGCAGGGCAGGTAGTGCACAGTGAATTTTTAGAGCTTCTTCTCTGAAAACAAACGCCTGCTGTGACCGATGAGAGTGAACTAGTGCAGTAAAGTCTCTGGCCGAACAGATAAACAATGAGCTGAAACTCATGACAAAGCTTTGGAAAATCAGAGCGGGTCTCTTTTATGAGACAGACCTGGCCAAAACGGTGACTTGAATGAAGACAAAACCACATTAACAACGAAGGAGGTCGCTAAAGTAATTTTGACACCTGATGAAGGCTTGAGGTGCAGACTCCCACGATAATCTGAACAGAGACAATAAACTATCCTACTCAATACCAGGCTCAAGAAGAAGAGATTGGATTTGTTGCTGCTAATAACTGAGAGGGTGTGCACATACCAGACATTCCAGCAGTCGAGCAGGTCGGGCGATGACGATGAGGATCTTCTTCACCAGCTCTCTGATGAAATTTACCTCCTCGCTTTCTGATCTCTCTGTGGACTATACACAACACAGGATCTCAGTATTTTACCGCTGACCGGTCAAACTTAGGTAAAGCCGAGAGGCAGCGTGGCTCTCCTCAGCCCCAGTTTGTGCTTTTCATGAATTACCACTGAACGATGAATACTCGATCTTTGAAAAATCTAGAAGATCTTTTAACAACACTTACAGCTAAACTGAAAGTATCCAGTGTCTCTAACAGCATCGTCTAAATATCTGGATAAAAAAGATTTAGAAAAAGATTTTCCAAAACAACGATGGTAGATGGAAGGGACATATCTTGCTCAATTTGAATAGTGTGTACTAAAATTTAAAAATGTATTATCAAAAGGGTTTTTAAGGATTCTTGAAAGACCTTCAGACAAGCGACCAAGTGTTGTTAAATGACCTTCTGGGATAAAATCAGGTGCTGACTCAAATGTAATAGTAAGACATGGTAAGCACAAACTGGTCTGTAAACATCGTTACAGCCTCATTAACATTGTGTCCACAACACTGTCATGCAATTTCTCTGCAGAAAAACTGAGGCGTAAGCCTGTGGGTGTCCCTTTGATTTCTGAAGATGCCCTCACCTCCTGAACGAGCCTCTCCAGCTTGTCAGTCAGTTCACAGAAATAGCTGGAGGTGATGAGTCCTAGCCGGCTCTTCTCCAGACAGTCACGGGCCAGTTCAATTATCTGGTGGTGGGCAAAGCCGAGTACACCATCTGCCAAAGGGAGGACGCTCTCTGGAGAGCTACTGCGGATGATCTCCTGAATCCTTTCCTCCATCTGAGCCGTGGCCTGCAGAAAGAAGGGGAGGCGCAAGTTTGGTAAAGCAAAAGATAATTAAAGACCAGACATGGCTGCAGCAAATTCATTGTGAGGCCTCACCTTAGGAAACCGCTCCTTGTAGACGTGGTTCATCATAATAATCTCATGGTCGTAACATGATGGAGATCTTCCAGGGCTGAAAAATCAATTAGAGTAAAATTAGTGTCACCAATGGTATGAAATTACCACATGAAGATAATGTTATATGTTGCAGAGGTAAATTAATACCTGAGACTACGTGAGCGGGGTCGCATGGCTGTTGCTCTGCGGCATTCGTCCCCGGAGATGCTCTCAGTGCAGAAGTGCTTGGAGAGGAAGTGCAGTTCATCAGGCGTAGGCTGGAAGGGCAGCTGGTGCAGCTTCTCCTGTGATGAACAGGATGACTGGAAATGAAACAAATATATATTCAACATGAAAAGAAAAAGAAAAGAGATGGCAATTTTTTTTTTATGTGGATTAAAAAAAAAAAAAAAAAACAGACACACCATGTTAACAGACAGTCCTGTGCTTTGACAGTTTCTCTGAAGTTTAAAGGAAAATAGTTTCACATTTTTTTGAAATTGTTGCATTGTAGCCAAGACTTAGATGAGGATTAATACCACGCACGACTAGTGAGCTTTAGGAGGACTGGTAAGTCCACTTTTAGGCCTTTGGGCAGAGCCAGGTTAGCAGTCTCTTCCTGTTTCCAGTCTTTATGCTAAGCTAGGCTAAGCTAATCAGCTGCTGGCTGGAGCTATATACATAATGGACGGCAGCGGTTTCAGTCTTCTCAACTAACCCTCTGCAACAAAGCGAATAAGCATATTTGCCAAATTATAATAGTGTTCCTCCAAAGCAACATAAATGACCACGTGCACTAAGGATCTTTATGTATTCTTTGCATTATATTTACAGTTTATTATAAAAATCCAGCTGTTGAACCGAATAACTCAACTATGAGCCTTACCACAAACCCATTACAGCTTCTAATATGACTTGACTCATGACTGATGTTTTACTAGAGAAACAAGAAAACATGCTTCCTTTGATAGATGGTGTGAATAGCAGGAAATGTACTTGTGCTAGTATTTGTCCAGAGAGAGATGCAGACATAGGAAGCAGACAAAATAAGAGAGTTGGTCACACAGAGCCCATGTAAAAAATATGGAATTCCACATTAAGGTCATTTTACCTTCACTTTCTCTTTGGTTCCTTGTGGAGACTTTTTATTTGACCAACTTTCCATCAGGTTTTATCAATATGAATTTGGGCTTAATTATACCTGAATGATTTTTATATCAAAATCACAATTTGAAAGAGTGCAATTTTCAAATCACAAGAGCTGAGATTTCATTTCCACTTTACACAATTAACTGTGCCTCATTAACTGTGCCTGCAAGAAATTAAAAGTTTATCTGTTGTCTGTAAACTTGCTCTGCTGCAGTACATTAATGATAACTCAATGAGATGGAAAAACAACAACAAAAAAAGAAATCTTGGGTGTTGCCTCGTTGCTCACTCTTTGCACACCAGTGTCTGTACACCAAATAAATATGGAGAGTGCAGTATGTGTTTGCTGTTCATAAAAAAACTAAGAGACCACAGTCTAAGTGATTAGTTTCAGACAGGTAACTTTGCAGTGGTCCAGTCTAAGCGACAAACATCTGGTGAAAAGAGTTCTCTGAATCTTTTAGGGCACATTGTAATGATGTTTTAAAGTTTATGACCTTAAAAACTCAGGGATTTGGGCACGTGAAACTCTCTCGTGTACAGAAAACTGGGCAAGTTTACTTTCAAGGTGACTTTTCTCTGCCTACAATCATATTTAATACTATGTAGACCACAAATACAGGCCTGTAGTTTAACACATGTAGAATAATTGCAACACTGGTGGCATATCTTTGCTTTTGCTTAGCTTAAACTGATGACTTTGACCTCCTATGTGTCTTGATAACCGTTGTGTCAGACTGGTTGAGTTCAGGATGCTTACAGAGACAGTGGAGCTGGGCGTGTTGGTTCCATATCCAGAGGAGGGAAGGGAGGCCAACGACCAGCGGCGACCATCAGTCCTGTCACACAACAGCACAGACAAACAGAGAACCGTCACACTTCAAAGTCCAACACTGAATCCATGAATGGACAAAGGATTAAAACGCACTTCATTTCCAGTTCTCTACAATGCTACGTCAGTGAGAAGAATTTGTCTTTCTTCAAAGACAAATCTGCAAAATGTTCATGTTTGTATTCAAAACATGAAAGAACTTCACATGGTTATAGATGACTGGATGAACTTTCTCTGCTAGTGTTTGAAATGAAACCTTTTAGTCAGAGCACACAGAAAAGCAGAAGTTAAACAATAAAGCAACTGAATGTAGAACTGAAACCAGATGTAAAAATGATGTAAAAAACAAAACTTCACAGTAAAGGTGACACAAACTAATGAAGGGGGTGTGGACTCTGAGGTTTACTTCACAAATGTGGTGTAATGAAGAAACAAGGGCAAACAGAAGCCTAACGTGAAGTTACCTGTCTGTTCTGTGGCAATGACTGTGGATTATAACAAAAATACACAATTACATGATATTATGATGAGAAATGGTATAAAATAAACACATTATTGATACTGTTTTTGATATATTTGATACATACATATGTCTAATATTCAGACACGTGCTGTCAGAGAAAATATTCCAAGTCAGTGCCTTTACTGGATGATACTGTTGCATAGCTACAACATTATTTACATCTTTACAGGCTGATCTGTACTAGCTGCAAATCTAATAAATAGCTGTGTTACCTTCGTGCAAAGGAAAAATGAGCAGAGGCACTAGGAGAGAAATTTCTGGGACTGTCTTGTGGGCTTGTTCCTGCAAGAAAAACATTCAGAAGAGGAGATGAATTTAAATGAGGAAAGCAACCTGCACACCAAAAACAGTTAAATAAATCAGAAAAATAAAAGGTCAGCATTGCAATATTTAAATAGTCATGTTACTATATAAAAAACTTTTTACTTCCTCGTAGGATTCCTTGAAAAATAAAAACTATGTAAAAATAAATATGTAAAATCATTGATTATCGATTTATGAATTGAACTGAATTTATTGTGAACAGAATTGTCTCAGTTTCTCAGCATTCAGGATTAAAGCCTCACCCCCATATTTTAAACTGTCTCTTAAAGACTTCAACGTTAATCAGGGCTAACCGTGAGTGTACTAACCGTGATAGGTAATTAGATTTAGTCAGCAGTTGCTGTTTTTGATATCTTGCTGTAATGCATACTGCAGTGCACTGGTTTCATGCGAGGTTGAAATAAGGTCAGCAGCCAGGCAAACTAAATACACCCACAGCTCATTCCAAAGTATCGTTTTCATCAACATCATATTCACTGAATGCACATTGTTGTGGATGTTTTCCAGCTTAGCAAACAGCCCGTTTGGCCTAATGTCAAATGTCATGTCTATCCTCGGATCTCCTATCCTACCTTCCACTTGCCAGTAATCATAAAACAGTATGCCTTGACCAGTTTGTTTTTGAAAGCCGCTTGGTTTTCACACAGCATGCAAAAATGTGTCTGAATGTCAATCATGTGATGCCTGATGGCAGCGTACAGTGAAGTTTAATCCTCTCTTCGCATTGATCTTAAATGGTTGAACCTCTGAGTGACAGTGATTTGTGTTGAAAATGTGACAGATGTAAACCTAGAGAAGCTCGACAGGTACGCCACTCGTCAAAACAGCCTTGATGTTGCTTTAGAAATTGATTTTTTTGTTAAATCTACCCATGCTGTCATGGGTAGGCTGCAGAAAAGCACACTGCAGTGGTCAAATCTGGATGTTAGGAACACATACACGAGGATTTTGGCATAGATTTTGGGTATTTTGCTATTTTAAAAACGTATCTTGTGATTGGACGCTCGCCCTCCTTTCACAGTGAATCCATTCATAAATGTTCACATAACTTTCATTATTTAACATTATTATTTTGTTGGAGTGTATTCTGCTGACTGTTATAATATCCAACATGCATAAGCACTGGATGACAGGATATTAAGTTGGGACTCTCTTTCCATTCCTATTAGCTCACATGCTGAGTGTGTTTCCTAGATATTTATTTATTCATTCATGCAGCTGAGAGAGAGTGTTTTGGTCTGTGTTTGCATGAGTTTTTTTTTTTTTTTTTTTTGCTCTGGTTGCACTGTGAGGGGAAAAAAGGGGTCAGGTAACATTATCAGATGCAGATTTTTCTCTCTCTCTCTCTCTGCATATTTTACCTTGTGCTGCTGCAGCTTTTAAATAAGACCTGTGGCTTGTTGCAAGTGTTAATCCTAGTAAGACTCCTATCTTGCTCCCGTCTTGACTTTTATGTAAAAGTGACTCAGGCGCTTATTCAGATGTGAGACCAACATGTTAAGTTGCCATTGGATTAACATGAAGAAGTGCATGTCTGCAAGGATATACATTTGGTATGAAAAAAACCCCAAAACAAAACAGAAAATATAATAGCAAACAGAAAATGAATCATAGACTAGTAAGATATTATTTTCAAGCACTTTATTTACCCTAATAACCATGTAGGACTCTTTACCTACATTAGTAATGTACATACTGTATCACCTTGCTGAAAATAGAAGCGCTGGGGCCCCTGAACATACTATACTGTAGGGACTTTCGGAAAGGCATCAATTAGCCTTTGTGTTTCACATTCACAGTGTAAAAACAAACCTATGGCCCAGCATTAATCAGGCATAATTACATCCCTCACTGAGGGAGGGACCAAACAGCTAATTAACCAGCGGCTACAATGCCACCACCTCCTGTGATGATACGGGGAGGGGGGGGTGTTATACCGGGGAACAATGATAGAGCCTCTGAATCTTGTTAGTAATGTCATCTATTTAATTGCACTGTAATCTTGATTACAGCCAATTACATGTGATAACCTCCTCCTCCATTTTCACATGAAATGTGGTTAAATATGATTTTAAACCACGTTTATCAAATTATTTGTGATCATGAACACAGGTTTGATCTGTTACAGAACAACAACAGAGCTAAGCCCAGAAATCAGAGGAAAAACATCTGATGCATTATTGTTCGTCACAAGTGTATACGTCAACGTACCCAGTTATGTGACTGCTGTAAATGGGACTGAAAGGAAGTTTTTCTTACCTTTGCTGCCAATATTACGTCTGAGCCACAGTCTTAGGTCGTCCCAGAGATCAACACATTTGTTAGCCACAACATTGTGCCCCTCTGACTCTGAGTACATCTTAAAGACTGGGCCCCTTCGTTAGGTCGAAACACAGACTATACACTGGGACTTTGCGGGCTCTGCTTATGCTGACCAATGCCAGGAAATAAAACGCCCTGCGGTAAATGAGGTCTCCCCTCCCTCGGCTCCTGTGCATTTCCTCTCGGCAGGCCACCACTTCCTCCCCCAGTACAATCACTGCCTTTTGGCTGACACACTACAGTTAAATTCTCACTCCAGAACTGACTTCTCAAAGGAAGGACAATAAACATTTAATGATTGCTGCTTACTGCTTAGCTTTCTGCACCAGACAAGCCACTGCATCCCTTAGGGTCAGTCAACAACACTCAGTGTGTACATGAAGTGTTTTTTTCCTTTCTCCATTAGGTGATGTCAGTATTGTTGACATTGTTAGGTTTAAAGCTACAGACGGGGAAACAGTGGCGAATTATACAGACATATGCTGCAAAGACTGTGTTTTCCTGTGTTGTTTTACAAAGTAGATTTTTTTTTTTTTGTCTTTGCATTACACAATGGACACACAATAGTATTCTTGTTAGAGAACATTGTGAGTAAATGGCTCCCCCTCTTTGCAACAGTGGGTATGTGTCTAACTCTGGGGCAGTGACACAGTGCAAACACATTAACAGATGTCCAGATGCACTGCACACAGACTCACCAGTAAGAGATGAGAGAGGGGAGTGAGGCCGTGGTAAACCTGAAGACTGGCCGCTTCCTATCAGGCTTTTTCTGTTGCTCGTTCTGCAGCTGTAAAACAACAGAAGCAAATATAAGGCAGGGGAATGGACAAAGAAACTACTTACCACAAATCTCCTTAATGGCAACAAATGATTTGGAAATATAAATTTACTAACCTGGTAACACAGAGGTATTTAAATTTCAACTAAAAGTATTATTCAAATTCTTATGGCTTCTCTTTAGTATCTTCTCAACACATTTGTGTCAACAATAACTAACTTGCCCCAGTAATGACATTAGCACTTCATTTTGCCAGAACATTTATTCATCCATGGACAGCTGAAAAATAAAAAATATCTGGACTTAACATAAAATAACAAATCTTGTTCCATTCCTATAATTCAAAGAGAGCCCCCTCTGCCAACGCCACCTCTTTATACATTCAGTTACACTTAATGCAAACTTTCAGTTACATGTATTTTTAGCCGAATACTTTATTACATTGCCAAGGCGCGTCCTGACCATGATGTACCTCCTCTGCCTCAGAGGGAGGCTACAGTCGTGGAACTGACAATAAATATCGATGCATACGCTGCCACTAAAAAATCTACAGTCACTAAAAAATCTGGTTGTGTGTACAGTATTCAGGAGGCTTTTATGTTTGTTGGTCATGTTAATACAGGACTGTGACTCACGAGGAGCCACTGTGATCAACAACATGTGACTCATAAACGTAGCTCAGTTTTTAACCTTGAGAGAAAAATGAAATATTTCAGCGCAAAAAGCAGCTTCAGTGTTTAATGTTCCAATTAGTCTTGGGTTCATACTTTCAAATTAGAGGCTGTCAGTGGAAACACATACTGCCTGAAGAACATGAAATTCACTTCAAGGTCAGAGACTCAATGATATCCCCTTACATAACCTCCTCAGAGAACTGAACCATTTCCAACGGAATTTTTAAGATGTTATTCAATAATAATTTCAATCCTGTGCATAATACAAACAACACAAAAACAAATGTAGTCTCTAGTTTTATCTCAGAGTTTGAATATTTGAGCAAAGAGCCAAAAAGATATTTCATGAAAAGCAAAGACACAGTGGTGCATGGCTACAGGACACAGTCCTTTACTCCAGTGACAGAGATACAGAACAAGCATCCATGTAGGAGAGAGAGAGCGAGGGAAAGAGAGAGGGAGGAAGAGCGTCAGTCCGTCATAGTTACAGCTCGCCTGTCTGTGTGTTGCAGCATTGATCGCACAGAATGATCAAATGCACATGGGCTTCTGCAATGATGCAGAAAAGCGTGAGCAGGCGGCCTTCATCCCTCTGTCAACACTGCAGGCACCTACAGGTGCCACTGCAGAGCTCTCACAGCCTCAGTGCACCACCTGCGGCGCCAAAGGTCCTGGGTTGTATTTAAAAGACATATATTGTGTAAACATTTAAGAGACAAATACTCAAACCAGACCTGTCTGGATCTGATTTGATATTATCTGATTACTTAACAATTAGCTTTAAAGCACTGTAGTGCATGCTTAAGTGTTAGGAAGGATCAGTGCAGAGAGTGATACACAAGGGGCCTGCGAATGATTTTGTGCTCATGCAGAAATTTGATGCATCGATTTAACGACGACACCAGAAATATCAGTGGACACAGGAAGCCTTGCTCCTGCTAAATGACTGCGCAATTAGCCGTATGCTAATGTCTAATGTGATGATGAATAGATGACAAACAAATATGCAGAGACAAAATATCAACCAATCAGTGGTTACTGTGGCTCAGCAGCCCGATGATTATAAATGAGGGGATACAAACTGCTGATGAGGCTTAAAGTTGCAGAGCAACTGTCTGGTATTTTGTAATTTCAGAAAGAAATGATCTCGGAGCAATGGTTCTTAATATCTGAACTGAAGGTTCGATGCTTTGGGACGTGGCTCCCAGAGAAAGATTATTTGCCTGCAGGATATTGACAACTTTGCATTTTCAGCCATGTGTGGAGACGATAACAGCTTTTGCATCTAGAGACAAGAGGAAAACCTGTGAGGTGCAATTTATAAACAAATTTAAAAGGTGTTGACGCCAACTTTCACCTTTTTAAGCGTACAATAGGAAACACCTGTTCAGAGAATGACTGGAAACAGACCCCGGAAACATCCCAAGCTGCGTGTAGTTCCCCGCATTCCTGTTGTTGGCCCATTGTCACAGCAAATTCCAAAATAATCTCCCTAAATCAGAAGGGAAACCCTATTTTGACTGAAATCCCATTCATCCTTGTTTACTCAAGTGGTTTCTAGGGCTAACCCCTGCAATCAGGAGTGTGGACACATGCCATGAATCATTTATCACGGTGGGGAGGGAGTGAATAATATCTGGTGCACAGGTGCTCAGTCAAAGAGGATCAGATTTAACAAGATCTATTTATACCCACTCACTGAGGATTAGGCCAAGAGAATGCCACACTGCTGCCCAATCAACCCTCTTGTTGCCTCACCCTCTCACCACCCAACCCAGTGTTTGTACCACCATAACCCCTGTTAGGGAGCTGAGTGCCACTCACGGAGACATTAAGACGACCGCCTTTGGATTACTTTACCGGAAACTGCCACAGGTTATGATGGCACGGAGGCCATCTTTGTCACATTTGATGCTAAGCTGAGCTGAGCTTTGGTGGAGGCACCTCTTTGGCCAGAAAGGCTGAGTGAGGGGAAAAAACAGTGTGGATATGTTGAGGCTTTAAATGGGGTATAAAGAAGCCCTGGGCGAAGATGATAGGGAGAAAGTAGGCCAGTGTTGTATGCTGTACTGCAGATGTGTGAGATTCCTGGAACAGATCCATATGAGGTTTAACAGTCTCGGTTATTTGCAGAACCCTCAACCTCATCAAACCATTGTTGCATTACACATGAAATCTCCCGGCCTAAAAGCCTGGCTGCAGAGCTCCTCACCAATGACTAAAAATATTCTAATAAGATCTTTATTAAAGTTATAGATACGTATATTAAACGGCGCTGGTTTTACTTTTACCTTGCATTTTACATTTATTTCATATTTTACACTGACCTACATTACTGCAACTCTCTATTATTACAAAGCAATCTGAATCTGTCAAAAACAATTTCTTGGATTTCGGCGTGATTGCTTATTTTTGGGTACCGGAAGAAGCAAAAATAGATAAAACCTCTGATTCTGAAACGTCTGATCCTGACCCATGTCGACTAAAAAGCTATGATTAATCTGTTTTGTCAAGTTTTGCTCTCTTGTCAGAGCTGTCAGGTGAGCTGACAAAGCGCAATGCCACATAAATTGCTGTTCCTCGCTGACAAACCTAAATTCAAAGTCAGACATATGACACACACTGCTCTATTAATAGTATTTAAAAACGTGCTGCTTGGGTAAAAAGCACTGCAGATCATTTTTGTAGCCACTGGAGACAGCTGACAGTTTTCACAGGCCACTGTCATATTCTACATCTGAAGATGTACAGTATTAGATGGCTTTACAGAGACTCGACTTTGTCAAATCTCTTGTTTTTGTGGGGGGCTTACCAATCATTTACTTTAAGTATTCTGATCATAATTTAATTGCAAGAGTGAGAGAGGGGACACTACTCTAATGACATAAGTAAAAGCTGTACATGCAGTTTGAAGACTAACAGCCATTTCAGCTGATTTCACTTCAGTTTAGGTCTGGTCTCCGTGTCTCACAGCAGAAAAACATACAGCTGTGATCTCTGAGACTATTACAGCATAAAGCCTCAGTTATCAATATCTACTAAATCTGACAGTGGAAAATAAAATAAAATAATCACTAATGCAAGATGTCCAAAAACGGCCGGAATTTCATGTTAAGCTGTTGTGCACTATAAAATAGGTCAGGACAGGGATTAAAAATAAATATCAATTACAAGGGCTTCACCAATACTGTGGCTCCACCATATACAAAAAACTGGGATAAAGTAGCTTAGCTATAAACCAGAGTCTATACACTGATTCTGGATTACATAAAGCAATAATACTTTTTTTTTTTGGCAATGTTAAAGTCAAATGAAATGCACAACAAAAGCACAGTTTAACAACTGTAACAACAAAAACAACATATATTTAAAAAAAAAACAATTTCCTCTTTACGACTGTTAATGGGGATGAAATGTAAGAAAGTGTACATCCTGTGTAAAGAACATGAGACTGCCTCAACAACAAACATTCAATTATCCCTTTACTCACAAAGCAAATAATACACAATAGGTGAGAGGGGAACACCCAGGTTCTTATTCATACCGGCCTCATAAAACAGCTCAGCTGACCCACTGTAACCATGAGGAAAAACATCCCTCCTGCCACTCACTGCTCCACAAAGCATGTTACAGTTCACTTATGTCAAATTACCTGTTTGCAGGGAAACGGAAACCTGTCTCAAATCGTAAAGAATTGTAAAGAAGCCTGTCAGTAAAACCACAGACCATAATACAGAAAGGAAAATACAGCAGTACTTCAAACTGTCCTAAACGTTACCTTTTTGAGCGGCGCAGACGGGCTCCGCTGAAGAAATGTGGCATGTTAAAGTTGGACAGTACTGTCCACAGACTAGAATCTGACATTGTGTCCAGGTCATGCCAAAGAGGGAGATGCAACGGGGGCTTGTGAAGAGATGACGAAGAGAAGCGATGGCTTTCAGGGTTCAGGAGGATGCGACCCCCGGCGCAGTCCTGACAAGTACTCCTACAACAGCTCTCCTTAAGTCCAAACTTCCTCTGCACAGGCACATCTGCAGCCAGCTGCGGCATAAACACACTGGCAGAGAGGACACGTTGTCCTCCTCTGTCCTCAAACAAAAAAAGTAATCCAAGGAGGATCCTGAAAGTCACAGAGTGTGTGATCCAGGTCAGGTGTTGACAGCCTCCGCTGTTGTAGGGACGTGACACCTAATACCAGGTGACTTTTTGTTTTCCTGTCTCACTGCGACTGTGTTCTGTATCCCAAACACTCACCCTGCTCCCTTCGCTCAACATGCTTCATATCATGTAACAGGCATCTACCACTTCCCATCCTGTGAAGGGGGGGTTGTGAGACAGAAGGGTACTGCATCATCAGCAGATGCTGCTGTGCACTCGCTGCTTTCACAAACTGGCACCCCTCCAAAAGTCTGGTGGGTCAGTGTACTAAGCAGGACCTATTTGAAATGGAAATTCTGTGCTTTTGCATGGATTTCTCCTGCTAGCTGTTCCCTGCACAGACAGTCCTACCTCATTCATTTGATGGGAGCCTCACCTTAACTTCATCACCTTTGATCCTTGACTCATGTTTTCTTGTTGACTCTGTCGGCAGATAAGCAGCCAAACACAGACGGCTACTGGGAAACGTGCCGATTTGGAAGATTTATCCAAGTTTAAAATAATCAAATTTATAATAGTACTGATTGATTAAAAATTAGCTTCAGTTAGCATAAATCTGACCTTTCAGAAGAGCTGAACTGGGATGTGCACACACACACACATAACAGAAAAAGTGGTTCTTCGTCAGTTCAGTGATGAATTTAATTTTCAGGCCCTGCATGTATGTGTCAGTTTAGCGTCGCCTCTTGACAGCAGCCTGTGGGGAGCAAAGTATACAGACAAATTCTTTGAAGTAGCTGTCAGGGCTAAGAACAAAACATATTCCAAACCATAATGAATCTCTTGCAAAGAATCCAATCTTAGTCCCAAGACACCGATCAGTTATATTTCAATGACTATTCTCCACAGGAAAGAGCAAAGTTCAGCCCTTCAAACAGACATGGCTGTGCTGTAATAACACACCACCAGACCTGTGATAAGAGCACCACTGTTTGCATGTGAGCAGTCTGAGGTTGCTGCAATCACATGACTGATGGAACAGGTATAAAGTATATGCTACTTTCACAATGCTGCTTTCAAACATTTAACTTCTCATTCAAGCTTCAAGACATATCAGAAATAGAAATAACAATCGAGATAAACATAATTCAAACTAAAAAAATAAAGTAAAAAAGACAATATTGTGGGCTAATCTCAGATTCAACCAAAAACCCATAGGTTGTTTTAGTTGTTTTAGTCTCCTAAACCTGTTGGTAAAATGTCACAAAACTGTGAAAAAAAACAGCCATCACGATTTCCTAGAGCCCAAGGTGATGTTTTCAAATGTCGTGCTTTGGACTAAAACCCAAAGATTGATGTTTACTTTCATGTAAGTCAAGGAAAAGAAGGAAATGCTCAGATTTGAGCAGCTGGAACCATCAGATTTTCAGCATTTCTGCCTAAAAAAAAAAGAATCTGCACTCAAAATGAGCTTCAGATGAATTTTCTGACAATGGACTAATTGACTCAATGAGTCAGTGTTGTTGCCTGAGTTTGGTGTTTTTATGTTCTGGTCCAATTATTATAATTTTTTAAAATAATAAACTGAACCAAAGTAATGAGGCCAAAACAGCTTTTAGACAGCTGTGAAGACTCACTACTTGCAGCAGCCGCACTGAAACAATAAGACATGATGCTCTGCAATCCATCCTCAGAATTACTTAGGGGTGCAAATGTGAAGTGTTGCCTGCAGGAATTAAGACAAACAGACCACATAACCATCTAGCACCAGGTCTGTTGTCTTATGCGGGTCATTAAAATACCATAGAATCAGGTCTGAATCTATTTGGCCAGTTCTAATTCTAACAGTAACTAATGTTCAAAGAACAGGAGGGAAAAAGGAAGACTAGAAACTTTCAACCAGAGACTGGTTGAAAGCTTCACTAAGGAAGTGCACAGTCAGACCTGAGGACCATCAGGATGCTGCGGATGAGTCTAATCACTTGGCGAGTGCGCTGCCTGGAAAGGATTCAAAAGCTCGGGAAGAGAGACAGAGAGAAATCGACGAAAGGAAGGAGGAAAACCACCATGACTGGCACATAACTGATGGTTCTACTTACATGTACCTCTTCTGTAATAAAGTGTTATCAGAAGCCATTTTCGTCAGTACAAAGTCTGAGTCAGTGTGTGTGTGTGTGTGTGTGTGTGTGTGTGTGTGTGTGTGTGCATTCCCTCAGAGTGGCTCGGTCTGTGTCTCCCTACAGGCCAGTGTGACAGCCTTCACTCTAATTATGGCTCTGCTCTGTTTCTGTGCTCCACATAAGAACCGATGGTTTAGATGGTTCAAAGTCAAACCTGCATAGAGCAGCATGAACAGGGAGGTCACCGGCAACGCTGACAGCACGAGCAGCAAACGTGGGCTACTGTCCTCTCAATGACTTATGACCTCCTTTCTAGCAGTTTCGTACGATAAAAATAAACTAACACCAGCATTTTAACAAAGGAAGCCAGTTTCTTGGGCTATTGCCTGCCTTGCAGGTGAGCAATTAAATCTGCTGTTTCAGTAACATATTCATACAGCTACATCACCTCATACAGGTAAACTGATGAGGTGAACTGGTTAGCAAATGTTAGCATTCAACAGGACTCACGTTTCTGCCCACAAGATGAACAAAAGTTCACTCTCACAAAATAGTAACTCTCCTTTCAGCTCTGTTTTGGTTTCCTAAGTTTGTCTGCTGTGTGGCACTGGTTAGGTCATGCACTGTGGAGCCACCGAAAACAAAGCTGCAAAATACTAAAGTTGTAGAACGGTAGAAAAAAAACAGGTGATACGTCTCTGAAGGCATCACTATGAGCAAGCAGTCATGAGATCCACTGGCTTAGGGTCCTACCACAGAGTCATAATATACATGTAATGGAAATATACCTCGCATACAAGCGTCTGATAAAATCTGAAAACAATAAAATTCAATCTACTGGAAAGTTAATTCCACACCTCAGAGGCACAGCCTCAGCAGTCTGAGGTACAAAGCTACCTGATGGTCATGTACATACAGATGGTCCAGTGCTGTGGTTCAATAATGGTGATGGTGTAGGTTAATGTTACATATGTAGGGCTTCTCATCTCTGATCATGATCCAAAGCACTGAAACACCAAACCCTGCGTGTTGGTACATGATGGAATAGAAACTGAAACTGTTGATGAAAAAAAAACAAACAAACAAA
The DNA here is from genome assembly GCA_037833715.1 of Toxotes lorentzi. Classification (NCBI taxonomy): domain Eukaryota; kingdom Metazoa; phylum Chordata; class Actinopteri; family Toxotidae; genus Toxotes; species Toxotes lorentzi. The sequence goes on along the minus strand of JBBMJY010000008.1, from coordinate 17,007,448 downwards.
CAAACAAAAAAAAAACAGACAAAAACAACACCAAGTTGAAAACATCTCCACTTTCTTGTATGGAGCTGACTCACTCAAATGCCTGCTCTACTTGACTCTGTATGAAAGCTGAGCAGAACAAGAGGAGATCAGAGGTGACATGGGTGGGTGTTTCATGCTATTCATTGATACAGAGAATTCTCAAAACTGAGTGTTTTGAATGAGCTGAAAAAAAAATTCCAAGTTTCATTTCAACAATTTCTTTTGACAAACTCTGCGTCAGAAGCGGCCTGAATAAAACCAACTAAACCTGACAGAAAGCACAGACTGTGACTCTCTTTTCATCAGGAAAACATAGAGACAATTCTCGTACCACGAGCTTTCCATTTTTTGAAAAGTCCTTGTTTTATTCCTTTAAAGCTTCAGCAATTAGATCCCAGTTGGAGTGTGGTTAAGAGAGGTTGTTGTAGGAAGTTTCTTGAAATTGAAATGAAGTTGGACTAATTGTACAAAAACGACAACTGAATGTGTTCAGGGTTGGAAAAAACAGTAAACCTACACTTTAGAGAGAGAAAATCCACCTTTAACTATATCTCTGGGCACTTCCTTTGATCTCATAGATTGTGTTTACGTGTGATTAACACCAGTCAAACAGACAGACAACACATTCATTTGTCACGCCATCGAAAGGCAGTGGATCACAGGCCACCTTTTATCCATATGCCTCACATACTGGTAATCACATTAACACCAGCTAACCAACCAACAAGATGGATTTAACCTTGATGCCCTATGTGAAGAAAGTGAAGCCCCAATTGAAGCTTGTCCACGAGCAAAGATGGATTCAGAGCTTCCTGGTGGATGAAATGCAGAGTTCGAAGAGAGGACGTGATGTCTCAGACATCACTGATGCCTCAGACATCACTGATGCATGATAACCCCCAGAGAAATAGTCATTTCAGTGACACAAGGATGAAAGTCTAGATGTTCATAAATGAAAATAATCTTGAAGCTCTATAAGCACACACAGATTTTTTTAGATACTAATCAGAAACTATTTGAGATATAAGCAATAAGCCCAGATATGGAGCCATTACTGAGAAATCTGAAACTAGATTTTACCATTTCGAACGCTGTTCATTCCTAAATGAATCAATTCAGCCGGCATCCAGACAGATTGAGACCATTCTTCACTTTGATGTACTGCAAATGCCACAAATCCTACTTAGCACATGAAAGAGGAGCATAAACCTCAGAACAGAGACAGGCAAGATGGGGGAAGGGGTGAAACTATCAACATTATATAAGTGCTGTATCCTCCTCTTTCAATGTCATTTCAATGGCAGATGATTTTGGGAGGGTAAACTGAATACCCAGGTCCAGCTTTGTGACACATGAACACAAGATGGACTCGGACATGCACTAACAGGTCTTTCAAAGCAAAATAGCCGTGGTTGAAGAGCTCTTTCTTACCTCCAAAAATGAAAAGCGTGCAGCGGGCTGCACGGGCTGCAAGGACTAGTGGGAGTGGGGCTCAAGCTTCGGGGAGTGAGGCTGTAAGTTAAATGGAGTGTAGTGAATAGTTGTCTTTTATCATACACACAGGACAGACCACCCCCTCACACACACACACACACCACACCTCATCCCACAGCTAAGACACGTGCCTAGATGAAGACAGCAGCATCATGAAGAGGGAATATACCCTGTCAGATCAACCGGCATTGTGTTTAAAGGGCAGGTTCCTGAGGCATTTGTCTGGTTCTGTAATATTTGGTTGACACTGGGGATGTTCGACTCCACTCACCATTTCGAATTCAGGCTAAAATTAAAGAAGACAAATGAGCACACTTTCTAAAAAGCTAGAGATCAGAAAGGAAGTTACAGATGAACACTGCACTGCACCTATGTGATGCCATGTACTGAGGCCGATTTAAACTGAACTTTCAGCAGAGGCACTGCAGAGCATTAGGTCATATAGAGGTGAGTAACTTTTACTGCAGTGGAGGCCCCAAATCATTCATCAGAATATTCACACATAAAATCCCCCCTGGTAAAATAAGAGAGATTTTTCTGTATTTCTAATGAATACGTTTTCTATACTCTATGTAACAATGAACTGATCCTTTTCATCCTATTGTCTTCATTATGATGAACATGGGCACTGTATTTTTTTGACTCACTCACTACATACACACTGCTGCTGCAGTCAAAACTTGGTAGAGAAACCAAATGTGGATTAATCCACTGATAAAAATAGTCCCCACTGAATGCACTGTTCACTCCTTTTTGAGAGTGAACAATGCATTCAGGTTTTTTGGGGTTTTTTTTTAAGAAATGAGAGATAAAGATATTTATGACCTATTTCTGAAGACCTACATCTTCATTAAGAACCAGTGGACTTGGGAGTGTCACAGGCAGGGTGGGGAAGTTGGAAAGAACTGACAGTCGGATTAATACACTCTTGTTTGTGGTCTTTCCATGGGATTTGTTGATAGAAAGACACATAGAATATTGCTAGCCTTTCTTTTGGATCACTAACAAATAAACACAATGTACTATGGTCATTTTAACATGTTGGTTGATACAACACAATACAGCCCTCATCAGTCACTCATCAGTCCAATTGTGCTCTTTCAATTTCGGGTTTTAAAGCCTCACATGGATGGAACCATAACAAATGCCTTGTTGACCTAAATAAAAAAAAAATGGATCAAGTCAAACAAATGACTGTGGCTGTGATAAAAGGGGGAAACTGCCATGTAAACACAACCTTCAGTGATTCACCGCTTTTTTTTTTTACCTTATTGATCACATCCAACAAACACTGGCACAAGACTCATCATAGGTGTGCTACGAGTATGTGTGTGTGTTTCCTACATGTGCACCGCGTGTGTGTGTGTCACGCAGGCAAATAAAGCATGTTGTGCAGCTGCGGCACTCCTTTGCGTTATCCGTCTATCACGCACACACATGCATGAGGACATAAATGCGTGGACACACACACACAGGCACACACACACAGACACGCACACAAACAGAAGCAAGCCGCTGTTGCCTAGCTGTGAAGGATCTGACATTAGACTTCCTGCTGCAGATGCTGCTGCTAATGCTAACACTGCACAGTGAAAGACAGCAACAAACATGACACAGAGACAGATGAAGCCACACACTGCGGAGGAGCTGCCTCCCCGGTAGGATAACGGAGGAAAATACTCACTCTAGCGTCAGCCCTGGAATTCTCAGCCTCTCCCGCTGGGCTTTCATGGCTGAACTGTGCTCGTTTGCTCTATTGTGGTCATGATATGCATTCACACTGCCTGCCTGCCTGCCTGCCGCCCCCCTTGCACTGACAAAGAGCCAAACCCAGCCACCACAGTACGATGAGACGGATTGGTTTTCTCTCCCCCCACAGAAAGGGAGGGGGTAAAAAGGGGGGGCTACAGTTCTTGTTTTGGTCTTTCCATGTTCCACCTTGAAGCTGTCAAATGAGATCCTCAGTTGCCTGCGGAGGGCATGGAGGCAGGACAATACCCCTTCTCCCCTCCCCTAATACACGCCCCCTGCTCCTTCACAAACGCATGCACGTTTGTCCCACCCTTCCTCCCCACCCCCCATCCACCACAACTCCTCCACCAGCTGGTGACTTACCACATAGCAGAAATGAATCCAATAAAAATAAATCTACATTTTGTCTGCTCCTCGGCGTGCAGTCACCTTGACAGATGCTAACACAAGGAGCGCACCCTACAATGCAATGTCACCACGACCAGGGATGATGTCATCTTCGAGAGAAAAACATAATGCACCACTACCTGCCAGTCCACATCAGTCAGTGTACAGCAAGACAGGAGGCATTCAGACAACATGCACTGGCTTCAAGCAGGAGAAACGAAAAACGAGGAGGTAGAGCTAAAAAAATTCAGCTTGCAGTGGAATTTGTTTAAAACGTTTAACTTTGCAGGCAAACAGAAGCATGAATTCTGTGTTTGTGCTTAAATTAGGGATGCATATGAGTGTGGGGTGTGATTGTGGAATCAAAATACTAAAACCCAAAGTAATAAAGCACAATGACGCACCAGATTGCCCTAACCCCTGCAGGCTACTGGTTATCATTACTAAAATCACCCATGATGCATTTTATCCGCACTTATCTTCACAGACGCCAAACCATCAAGATCCCAATAAGTCAAAATGAATCAATGACAGTTGGTAGAGCACGAGACTCGTTCTGTCCGGGTCGTGGGTTTGAGCCCCACCGCCTCCCATGGGCCCACCACCTGTGGGAGGTGCCCTAGGACTTCGGTGCATTGTGGACAGGGCGGCAGTCGCCCCCGTGACCTGGGCCTGGACCCAGATAAGCGGCATATAATGACATGATATGACTCACTGGCAGGACTAAGGACGAACCACTGTTTGATAAAGGACGGGAGTTATTCAGATAAAGTGACTGCTCGCTGCAAAAAATGACACTAGTAGTGAGTCACTTCAGCTACAATAAAAGTAACAGCTAAATGCTGTGTGACAATGTACTAGAATGACAGAGAGAAGCATGGAAAGCAGAGCAGAGCCGACGGACAGACACTCAGCCGCTGCCTCACTCACTCATCCAATACAGCCATGAATTCTTTATTACTATGAGCATGTTTGAGGAGCCGAGAGCCACCGCGGATGACACCAACCACTGAGTTAACCACACAAGCAGTAGTTGAGGCAGGCAGGAAGTGGAGCATAAGAGGATGTAGAGCTGCTTCAAGAGTACAGCAGGTCACAAGTACAAACGTGAAGTCAATACTATTGTTTTATTTACTGTCCTATAACTTTCAGGGATTTTGATGCTGATATTTTCAATCTTTCATTTTTTAATCTATTTTTTAAAATAAAATTTTAATCTATTATTCAGTTTTTTTTAATCTAATCTGTAATGGCGTTATATTTGAATGTAACAGAATAAAAATAAATCATACAGCACAGAGAGCATGTGTTTGAAAACTGAAACCTCTGACCCATGACTTCCCGTCTTTAAATGGCACTGGATGTTCTTTTCATGCAGGTTTTCAGGCTGTTTCCTCTGCACTGAATTTGTCTTGGAATATGCAGAGGAGTGAAGACAAATAACAGAGAGACATATAGTTTAAACACAGATTATGTGGAGGTCTCCTGTATCCAAAAGTATACAATGTGTAAATGCTGCAACACCACGTTAGCTGCACACCTATGGTAAATAATAAAGATAATTCACATTCATACATATAAATAAACTTTCCACTCGACTGTATGCATGCTGTGCTTTTTTTAGTTGTATCATAAGCTGATCCTTTCATTCATCCTTTATGACTGACAATACATTTTTTTCTGAATCTGAATCAAATAGGTGAGATGTTTAATATTGATGAGCACAAAGCAGATACTTGAGAGCAAGCAAATTGACGTTTGGTCTGACATTGGCAGTTTTACACCATCTCATGATTCTCAATGATTTCTGTACTGCTGATAAATAAATCTGCTGCTTCTGCAGGGGAGGCTGCATCTGACAAGTTCTGTAACGAGCCGGACCATTTCAGGCAGCGAGTGGAGGGTTATGCGAACAAGTGAAAGAAACTCCCTCTCAAACTCTCCTTTTTCATTCATTTCAGTGTCAGATGTAGTTAGAGGACACAAACTAGTTTGTTTGGACCATATCCCGACTTTAAACTTTCCAGCCAAGAAATTGAAATTGTCATTCCTCTTCCCATCGAACAACAGAACACCACAGAATACAGTAATCCCTTCAGTGGCCATATGAGGACGTTTTAACTACAATAATTTTGAGGAAAAGGTGAAAAAAAATTCTCCTTTCAACAGCATTGGACACTGAGGATAATTCACCACACAAGCTCAGCTGCAATGCACTGAACACCTCATCTCACAATGAGGAGTCTGTTAGTGAGGCCCATTCAGCGTGTTCTCATCCTGCCTGTTTAACTGTCCAACAAAACAAATCAAATTTCATATATGAATTTATAAAGACCATCACCAGCTTTAGCTACTGAAACCCAAAGTAATAAAGCCTAAAACTAGGCAGACATGTAGAAAAAATAAATCTTAATGTACATTAAGTATATTAACTACATGTAATCTCAATGTTATAAAACAGAAATAAAGGAATAAATATTTGGCTGGGCAGAGTTCATTCAGTTCAGATTTTTTTGTTCTGGTAATTTGTGGCTCTGGGTGAAGGTGGGTGACTCATCAGGGTTTTCATAATAATGAATGACTGCTACTGTACTTGGGGTGAGAAAAACTTCCACTGACTCACAGCACAGCTTCTATTGTTCAGCCCGAATTCATCTGAAATCAGTTCTACCTTGATGGAAGAAAAGTGGGACCGCATCAGTCTCTGCAACAGTAATGCTGTCTGCTTTTTAGTTACACAGAAAGTGGCTCACAAAGCTTTTCATTTATACAGAACGATTCTCTTACTTGTTTTGGAATTAGCAGTGTGTACACCTTATTAGCACCATTTACTTAATGCGACAGCTTTTGTCTAAAGCTGCTCTGCTGTGGCAGTTTCTTGTAAAATCTTGTGACCACATTATTTAATGGAGGTCACACTCAGAATACTCAGAGTCTGTCTGTTCGTGTATCTTAGAACAAAGCATTCTCATTAGGAGAAGTTGAGGTGACGATAGTGACTTTCAGAACAGCAATGCAACGTTTTAGCATAAGCTTATTTGTGATAATTGCTGCACAAGCTGTCATGCAATGGAAGTTTTCAGTTCCTTTTGGAGCTAAAACTTTTTCCTTTTGGAAAGTTGCCCATTCATTCATCCAGCAGATCTTCAGTAACATCATCATTCATTTAAAATTGTGTTTGTGTTTACTTTCCTTCGTGTTCTGCATCACAATGACAAATTGACATTTAAATTATTCATTTAGCATTTTGCCCAAACTCTTTCCCCGTACGTACGAGGTACTATACAAGCCACAGTAGATCACGGTGATGGTTGCAGGTTTAAGGAGTAAGACAAAGGTGCAGAGCAAATGAAAGCAGGTTATGAGAGTGGAGGCTCTCGGCAGGTCTACAGGTGATGAAGACACAGAGATTTCCTTTTTTGCAGTGACCTTAGTACCAGTCATCGTACCGAAAAAAAAAAAAATAAAAAAATCCTTGTCTCTCTAAAAACCCTCATCAGCCTTAAAACTACCATTCAAAAATCTCTGTAAGTGGCTAACCACTGACAAGCACTGACAATAACTCATGAAGTACGGTCGACAGCATCTGTTGTTTGAATTTCAACATGAAAAGAGCATGTAACAGAACCTACAGTCAACAGCCTCTCGGTAATATCCTGTTGCTCGGCAAAGCAGCTGATGCATCTGGGCAGCGCAACAGCTTCGGTGCCTTCGAGCTGAAAATGCAACAGGCTGCGTTTTTGTGCTGACGATGAGAAATGGGAACAGTGTCTAACACATTGGTCAACAAGTCCAGCGCCTGAATACTGAACTGCCAACAAATACAAACCTTGATTGGTCTTCAGTTATTTGATTGGACCCAGCAAAAGACTTCCAGTTATTAAGGTCAGGCTAAAAACAGGTTCCAGTAATCGCTCAACTAGAATGACTCATGTTGAAAACAGCTTCACACATGACATAATCTAGAAGGGTCGGACC